>OV816027.1:49870420-49996290 GCA_929113105.1 Agrypnus murinus | reverse complement strand
GTGTATTAATGAGGTCCATTAATGCATCCTTTTTTCACAAAACAGTTACTTAATAAAAAAGAGTGTATTAATGACGTCCATTAATACATCCTTTTTTAGAAAAAATCATTCATTAATATTGACATTAACAAACGGTCAACGAAAAAACTTATTTGGATATACTTTTAATAGTTATTTAATAAATTAGTTTGTTAATGAAAGCGATTAATGATCGAAACTGTTTAAAGCACGAACGAGCGATAGGGAGTGAGTGCCTTTAATAGTTGAGATCATTAGTTGCTCATTAACAAACGAATTGATTACAACAGTTTTTCGTTGACCGTAAAATTCTTCGATTTTAAGATAGAAAATTTCAAATAATACCGAATCAAAACTTGTGCGTATATCTGGTTGCCCAAAGTAAAACATCATCAAAACGTCAAAATCACAAACGGGTTTATTAATGAAAAAGAGTGTATTAATGAGGTCCATTAATGCATCCTTTTTTCACAAAACAGTTACTTAATAAAAAAGAGTGTATTAATGACGTCCATTAATACATCCTTTTTTAGAAAAAATCATTCATTAATATTGACATTAACAAACGGTCAACGAAAAATATGTTTTCCAGGAAGCTAGCAGATGTAGAAGATAATCAGCAGGTGACAAATAAGTATTTATAATTTTTTTAAATTTAGAAGTTTATTTATTTAGAAAATAATCTCTAGCTGACAAAAACACAGAAAAAATGCACGTACACAAATACTGCTTTCACTGTTTATCTCTCAGTTAGCCACCATGACACATTTTCACAGCGCCATCTACATGTGCTTGAAACTGCGAATAATTGTGTTTATATATGAGTATATTTGGTTGCCTATATCAAACGTCAAATCACAAAAAGAGTGGATTAATGAAAAAGGATCTATTAATGGCGTCCATTAATGCATCCTTTTTTAGACAAAATAATTCATTAATATTGACATTAACAAGCGGTCAACGAAAAAACTATTAAATATATTTAAAGTTTCATTAATTTGTGCAGATGGTACTGTACATATCACATCATCTACATATTTTTTAATAAAAGGTAATTGAAATGGAAGTCTGGGAATAACGTCATCAAAAAGAGAATCCATCACAATCGTTGCAATAATCGGACTGAGAGGAGATCCCATGGGTGTACCAAAAACTTGTTTATAATATTTACCATTAAATACAAAATAAGTATTGTTAAAAATAAAATTGATTGTTTGTATAAAACGTGTTTTAGTGAAAGTACAGTGAGGTTGTATAATTTCCCATTTATTGGAAATTATGCCATTAACTAAATTTATAGGAATATTTGTAAATAATGAAACTACATCTAAAGAAATTAAAACAAAACCAGGAGGAAGTTTAAAATTATTAAATTCATTTGCAAATATAAATGAATCTTTGGTATTGTAGTTATTTTGATTTTTGAAAGCTTTAGCTAGAATGTCCGCAACAAAACTCGACAACTTATATGTAGGGGAATTTATCGAAGATACTATGGGTCTTAAAGGAGTGTTATTCTTATGTATCTTGGGTAGACCATAGAATTTAGGAGCTGTAGAGTTGTTAATAATCAGTTGTTTTACTGTAGTATTTTCTAAACAGTTTTCTTTTTGTAATAATTTAAGAAGATCATTATTTTTCTTTTGTGTAGTAAATGTAGGATCATTGATAAGTGTTTGATATATTTGGTCATCTTTAAGTGATTCTTCAATTTTGTTTATATATTCTGTTTTAGAAATTACTACAGTGACAGCACCTTTATCAGCTTTAGTAATATAAATATCAGAGTTATCTTTAATAAATTGTCTAGCCTTGTTGAAAACATTCTCTAACATAGTATGTTTATTAGATGAACCCAAAAAGTTTGTGATTACATTAGTTTTAATCATTACATACAATTCACAATAGAAAAAGAAAATAATAATAATAGTGTTCCTTTCCTGGATACTAGGTTGATTAGAAGTGAAGATGGTATATTAATTCTGGACTGGTACCAGAAGCCTACTAGCTCGGGTAGATACATTAATTATCACTCTAATCATCCTATTAACCAAAAAATTAACATCATTTTAGGTTTAAAAAATAGAATAAAAAGGATTGCTCATCCTTCATTATATGAAAAAAACTTAAAAATACTTAATAATATTTTACTTAATAATGGTTACCCCAAACATTTAATTAACAAATTATTATATAACACACTCACGGTCAACCCACGTAATAACTATCCTAATGAGAATAATGAGGATAACGTTATCTATAGAAGAATTCCATTTATCAACAATCTAACTTCCAAAATAATTGACATTTTAAAAAACAATAATTTAAAAATTGTTAAATATAATGTAAAAACAATTTATAAACTATTTTCAAAAATTAAAGACATGACTCCTGTGTTGAGTAGCTCTAATGTAATATATTCGATCCCTTGTGGTGAATGCAATAAAGTCTATATAGGCCAGACATCACAATGGCTACGCTCAAGAGTCACTCAACATAGAAGTGACTGCAAACTTGGGAAAGATTCATGTGCTTTGGCTATACATTCAAAAGAATTCAACCATGTTATTGATTTTAAAAATGTAAAGGTTTTGGATATAGAAACTAACTACAAAAATAGACTTTTTATTGAAATGACCCATATTCTAAATGCACCTAATTCTTTAAATTTTAAAACCGATGTGAAAAATCTCAGCACAGTTTATGCGTATATTTTAAAATTTCATAAAATTAATAAAACTAACAATAATTATAATTTTGCAGATATAAGTATAGAATAATTCGTCAATTATTATGTAAAAAAATTTTTTTTCACTTGCCTACTTTATGTAAGACATAATAATTGACACCTTGTATGTCAATTATATTTGTCATTTTAATTTTTAGAGTATAATAGAGAACTGATGTTTATAAACTAGAATTTATGTATTTGGATATTATATTCTTTTATATCTTCTTAACTGTATTCAGTTACTAATAGGATACTCACGTTTTTGTAAGTAGATATTACTATCGTTCTGATATACATTGTTCTGATGTACCTACCTTATAGGCCCTGATGAAGCAATAAACTAATTGCGAAAGCTTGGCTCAAAACAAAGAGTAATTATTGACTAGACCGCAATTCCTAACATTATTATATTTATAATTAACATTTATATCGGTCGAAATATCTTCATTATTTTATATATATATATATATATATATATATATATATATATATATATATATATATATATATAAATTTTAGTTGAAATTAATTTTTGTTAAGTTGAATAATGATTTTACATTAAATAATATTTAGAATGCAAATTCATATAGAAAAATTTATCGACTCTGCTGGGATATATATGTCTGCTTAAACATCTAATTCATATAGAAAATTTCTCGCTATGCTGGTAGTCGTGCTCTGTAGCTCAGTTGGTAGAGATACCACCTAGACAGTGGAGGGTCCTGGGTTCGAGTCCCAGCAGAGTCGATAAATTTTTCTATATGAATTTGCATTCTAAATATTATTTAATATATATATATATATATATATATATATATATATATATATATATATATATATATATATATATATATATATATATATATATATATATATATATCGCTATATCCCTGATGTCTATGCATATATTAATGAATCTTGCTACATGGATATGCGATATATGAGTATACACCGATTTTTCCGATTGTTGCAGTATTAGGCACAGAACAGCTTTTTGCATGAGATTTTCAGCATTGATTTCCCTATCAAAAACTGCGGAATCCTTTCTGACGACTAAGTCACGTAATATCGCACCCTTGCGACAAAAGTGGCACAACTCAAAAAACCTTATTTTTTAGTTATAACTAGGAATGAGTACCTTAAAGACTACTCCATTAATCTACAAAACCGTATTAACTTTGGTTCAACATTTGGTCACGAGGTGAAATTTGCGCCTTTTTGATGATTGTGTCTGATGTTTATAGTAATACAGCAGCCAGCGAAAAAGTCCAGGAGCAAAGAGCAGACTGGTCTTTACAGCGCTGTAATTAAAGGTCTAAGGATGGTGGTGTTGGACAGACGTTATCCAGATGTCTTACTAAATCAAGAGCAAGCGGACTTGATTGAGGAAAAGCTGGTAACTGCATTGGAGCAGACTCCTTCGGGAAGTGCTGCTCCACCACAGTTCGAGGGTGCAAAGTTCACGGTAGGTATTCTATGGATCTCGTGAGACAATGAATTTACAAAGAACTGGCTCCATAGGACCATTCTAATCGATATACTAGGCACCTTCTGTTGACTGTGAACATGTCTCGCGAATAGGAGGGGTGTGGGGTCTTGGCTTAATCGCCCGGACCGAGAGGAGACAACCTCATTAACCCTTTCGCGACGGCGCTCGGAACGCTTGAACACTGCGCGAAAACGGCGCTGGGACAAGTTGCAAATGCGCGCGCAAATAATGTCTATAACAAAGTGAACGATGCAGCTGAGAGCAGTGTTGCCAACCGGTGAGTAATTACTCATTTGGTGAGAAATTTTACTACTAAAATTTGAATTTGGGAAAAAGGGAAAAATTGAGAGATATCTGCTGAAATGTGAGTATTTTTGGTGCTTGCCATCAAAAGTGCTTAATACGGAAAGTGCGCCAGACCAAAATCTCAAATCGTGGTAATAGGTTAGGTATACCTAGAGCCGTTATTCCTGCGTTCGCGCCTGCGTTATTAAGCAGACTCGACCACCATTTTGATTCACCCATAGTTTGTTGGGTTTGTTGTTCCGTTCGTGAGTTGTTGTGTCGTGATCCGTTGAAGAGAACATGAGTTCAACGGAAAATTCGAGTGATTCGAATTCAAACGAATCACATTCTAAAAGAATAAAACTTCTGAGAGTTCGAGGAAAGAAAACATTTCAAGAAGGTTGGCTACATAACCCCAAATATAAAGGTTGGCTTGAAAAATGTGACAATCCCAATAATTCCAGGTAATATAATAGTAGGCACATTCATACTTAAATGTGTGACGTATGTATTTATTTTCAGGTGTGTTGCTTGTGCTAAAGAATTTAGTGCAGGGACCAGCGAATTGGATAAGCATGCAAACGGGGCAAAACATAAAAAAAAAGTTGCTGCTTTGAAGATGACACCAAGTTGTTCAACGTTTCATTCAAATAAAAATGATGAACACGAGATGTTGGTAAAAAAAGCAGAAATTAAAATATGCACATACTTTGCTGAACATAATGTTGCATTTATGGCTGTAGATCACTTTACAGATTTACTTAAAGAAATTCTTCCTGACAGTAACATTGTAAAAGATATAAAATTAAAAAGAACAAAATGCACAGAAATTATAAAAAATGTAATATGCAAGCAGGAAACAACAGAACTGATTGCCCAGTTAAAAGAGTCTGAGTTTGCAGTGTTGATTGATGAGTCCACTGATATTGGTGATAAAAAAAGTTTATGCCTTTTAGCTAAATATTCAAGTAAAACCTCAGGTATGATAGAGACTAAATTGTTAGAACTCATTGATGTAGATGCGAAAGATTGTAGTGCTAAAAAGTTATATGAAGAATTTAAAAACTGTTTAAAAAAGTTTGCGATTCCGATTCGTAATGTAATTGGCATAGCTTGTGATGGGGCCAATGTTATGACAGGGTCTAAAAACAGCTTCTTTTCACTTCTCAGAGAAGATGTGCCAGAAGCTGTATTAATAGGTGCATTTGTCACACTTCTGCAATTGTTGCAAGCAAAGCATGTGCTAATTTGCCTCGTACAGCCGAAGAATTAATGAGAGCTGTCTATACATATGTATCAGGTAGTGCGAAAAGAACTGCAATACTGTTGGAGATGCAAGAATATTTTAATAAGGAGGAAAAAAACAAGATATTGAAACTAGCAACTACTAGGTGGTTATCCATGCATAGTTGCGTAGTAAGAATGCTGACCAACTGGGAGGTGCTTGTGAGCTACTTTAGGTAGATATAAATAAATTTAATACTTATAATAACTTTATATTTATATTTGCATGTACCTAATTTTAAAAAATTTCAGAATTGCAGTAGTTGAAGATCAATTGAAAACGGCCGAGACTATTCTGAATGGTTTAACCAACCCTGTTATAAAATCGTATTTTTATTTTCTAAAGTATTCTCTAAATTCATTCAATCAGTTTAACGCTTTATTTCAAGGCAATAAGGTTTTAATTCATGAATTGCATAGTAAAACAGAATCTCTTTTATATCAGATTTGTCAAAATTTTTTAAAACCGGAAGCTTTTACTCAGGATGTCTTGACAATCAACGTACGCCATCCGCATCACTTATTAGATACCAATAAAATATACGTAGGTCAAGAATGTGAAGCGTCTTTAAAATCTAATAATATTTGTGACACTGAGGTATATGCATTTAAAAATAACTGCATCAAGTTTTATCAAACTGCAGCAGAAGAGATACAAAAAAGATGTTTTGAACAAAAATTCTTCAAAGAATTTTTTAAGTTAAGTTAAGTTTTTTAAGTCCTGAAATTGCTTTAGAAACTGAAGGGAGGAATAAAATCCCTAACTTGCAGCTTCTATGTCAACGATTTAGTAGTTATGGTATTGACAGCATAAAATTAGAACTTGAATGGAGAAATTTACCATTTATGGTCAACAGCTCATTGAAAGAGAAGTTTTATTCATTGAAAATTGATCAATTTTGGTTTGAGACTTCCAAATTAAAAAGTTTTGATGATGAACTTGCATTCTCAAATTTATCAAAGTTGGCAAAAATTATATTGTGTCTTCCACATTCCAATGCGGCCGCGGAACGCATATTTTCAATCGTGACTGATATCAAATCAAAAAAGAGAAACAGAATAGGCCACGAAGCCATGAATGCTGTGTGTGTAATAAGAAGCAGTTTATCAGCTAAAGAGTCTAATTGTGTCAACTTTAAAGTCACCAAGGAGCATTTAAAATTACATACGTTTAATATGTATAGTTTTAAATCGTAATTTTTAAAATGTTTAATTTTTTATTGAGAATTTTTTTTTACTGTTTTTAGAATTGTGTTTATTTAATAAGAATAGGTATAGATTTTTTTTTGTGAAATGAATATCAAATAATTTGTTTTGATGTACTGTGAATTTTTTTTTTGTTTAATTGCGTTTTGACTTACAAATAAATATGTGAACTGAAAAATGTAGGTACTCTTTTTTTCATGTTTCAAATATGCCGCTCAATTGTGGATGGTGAGAAAAATGGGTATTTTTCAGAAAGTTGGTGGGAATTATGTATGTAACTTGTTGGCAACACTGGCTGAGAGTCAGTAGGCTTCTAGCATTTGTGAAGGAGTGTTATTGTTTATTTTACATAACACGTATAATGACAGCAGAAAGAGGTTTGAACGACGAGGAGCTTCGCCATATATTAGAAAGCGAAGACGAAGATGAATATCTACCCAGTGATTTCGATGACTCTAGTGATTCGGACGATGAAGAAGGAATTGACAATGAAGAATAAATTTGACGATAATTTCGTTCACCGGATATGACTTTTGATTCTCAAGCTGGTATAAATGAGAATGTAGGAGTTGAAGAAGATTCGTGCGAAATTGACTATTTCTTACATTTTTTTGATGAAAACTTGATGTCCGCAATTACCAGTGAAACTAACAGTTATGGGAATATATTGAAAGCAAAACTTTCAACATACCAAAAATGGACAGAAAAGACCGTTTCTGAAATGTATGCATTCTTAGGTCTTTGTATGCTGATGGGAATTGTACAGAAACCTAAGTTGGCCGATTATTGGTCAACAGATCCACAGATTGAAACCCCGTTTTTTAGAAAAGTGTGTTCAAGAGATACATTTATGCAAACTCTTCGTGCTCTGCATTTTGTAAACAACGAAAATTTGGATAATAACGATGCTCTACGAAAAATTCGTCCGATTGTCGACAGCTTACGAACAAAATTCAAAGAATCGTTCAACCCTTTTCAGCATTTGGCTATTGACGAAAGTTTGCTATTATATAAAGGAAGGTTGTCGTTCAAACAGTATATACCAGCCAAACGACACCGCTTTGGAATAAAACTGTTTGAAATTTGTGATGCTGAATCGGGGTATGTGTTGGACTACATTATTTACACCGGCAAGAGTACAAATATTGAACGTACTGAAGATCTAGGTGTTTCTGGCGATGTCGTCAAGAACTTGATGGAACCGTATTACGACAAGAACCATATTCTTCACGTTGATAACTGGTATACCAGTCCCACTTTGTTTGAATATCTGTTGCAAAAAAGAACAGGAGGTTGTGGAACAGTCCGTTCTAATAGAAAAGGGATGCCTCTGTTTGGCCCTGTTGCTAAAGGCGAGTGGACCACCGCGCACACCGATAAACTGCTTGCTGTCAAGTGGAATGACAGAAGAATTGTTCATATGTTGACTACGGTTTTCAGATCAAACGCAACAGAAATTGGAAAAACTGATCGCCAAAGCGGTAGACCTATACTGAAACCTCACGTCGTCGTTGAATATAATCAACATATGGGCGCCATTGATAAAGCCGACATGCAAATTAGCTTCGTAGCTGTTGCTCGTAAAACACTGAAATGGTATAAAAAAATATTTTTTCACCTTATGGACTTATCCTTCTATAACGCTTTTGTGATGTATCAAGTAAAAAGTGACAAAAAACCTTGTTTAGATGAGTTCAAACGTGCAATCGTCACTCAAATCTTTGAAAAATTTGGCGATATGCGAACAACGCCGGTACAACCACCAACTGTTGACAATCCTTTGAGACTAACACAGAGACATTTTCCAAAATTTATACCCCAAACAGCCAATCAAGGAAGAAGAACCCAACGCAGTTGTCATGTGTGTAGAAACACACGCGTAAAGAAACGTCAAAGAAAAGATGTCAGACACATGTGCCAAGATTGTAACGTAGCATTATGCGTGGTACCCTGCTTTGAAGAGTTTCACACAAAAATAAAATATTAGAATTGTGTTTAGTATTTATTGTAAGAATTTATGTTTATTTTTATATTTTATTTTTATAGTAAAAGAATTATATTTTTTTTATTTGAAACAATAAATTACTATTTTTATGATAATTATGTTTATTTTTCTGAAAAAAAAAAACAGTTTCGTAAAATTCTGCTCGCAAACAATACAATCGTACCTGTACGGCAAACGAATTATTTGCTGAAACGTACATGTACGACAGCCGCTGATAATCGATCCTCAGAAACACGCACAGAACCGTTCAGTGATAGTTGGAAAGCAAAAACCTCTCGTAAAAGTACGGCAGGCGTTTTAAAAATGGCCACAAAGATTTGAAAGTGTACGGCGACGTTTAATGACAACTAGAATTATTTGCATAAAAGTACGGCGTTCGTACGGCTAAAACGTTCATGAAAATCGTACATGTACGGCGTTAGGCTCGAAAGGGTTAAAAAACCTAAATCCCACTGTATTGAGACCAGTCCAAAGGGATGCGTGGCTGTCAAGATGATCAGTCCCTACTGGATCCTCCCTTGTTTTGAAGTACCCGTTCAAAAACCTATGAATTCAACAGCTGTTACGAAGTATGGTCAACATCGTGATGGAGATGTTTATGCAGTATCCGTATGCAGTACCGAGGATCCTATGAGATAGCGACGAAAGTGATGTCGACGATACCGAACGTGATCCAAATTTTAATGTTAGTAAAAGTTCAAGCAGTGTCTCTAATAGTGCTGAAGAACTCGGTGCAGGAGATTCTGAAGTTCCGGCATCGCCGAAAAAAGGAAAGAGGAGGAAGAGACACCCAGAAAATTGGATGACAAAAAAGCCAAGAATCTCAGGAATTCTGGAAAAGCCTATTCATCAACATCAAAATCAAAGAAGCAAGTTTCTGCTAGAAAAACATTGGTGATGCCTACAACCTCCACCTACTTCAGGAATGTAAAAATATGAGTATAATTATTTTTATTTTAAAGGACCCTATTCAAATGTACTAAGAGAATTTTACAAATAAATTCCTGAAAATGTTTAAAATACCCCAACAATAGAAAAATTATCAACCTGCAATAGTAAATCTTTCTTTTCCCATTTCATTGAGAAATATGCTATCACTATTTTTAAACCTTCAAGAGATTGTTTTTAATAATAAGAATCCTTTTGTAATCTTTGTAAGGCGGTTATCACCTGATCTAGGAGCACTGGTGAGGTAGGTTCTACCTGAAATAACAATTTATTCAAAGTATATAATTGCTACCATCTCCTAAGCGGCTATTAATAATAATTCTTGATTCCTCTTCGCCAAGTTTTTGAGGTTAGATTAATTAGCGTCATATATTTATTCTTTCTAATTCATTTACAATTGGATTAAATAAATTACTTTCCATTTTAACGTACTCTGATATAATTAATATAATAATTCCACATATAAAATTTCTTTTATACTTATAAAAATAAACACGAACATTGGCTAACGTCGACTAATCTGCCACCGTTCGTGAAAGGTTCATCTTCGAAGGGTGCGCAGTCCACTAACGAGTGCATAACGGTGGTTGTTTGCTTACAGAATAGCTTTAGAGCGAAAAACCTTTCAAACAACGATAACCGCTCGTGAACGGTTCGCTCAATGCTTACAGAATAGACCCCTTAGTAACTTGTTACATAGTACATCTGTGAGCAGTATTCGTTCAAATAAAGGATTACATAGTTTACAGGGTATAAACGAAGGTAATAATGTATTTACAGTGTTTATGTATTTAATCAGCAGTTACAACCTTTAATTAAAGATTCTCCATTAACTAGCTATATGCCAAGAATCATTGAACAAAATCAAGAGATATTAGACATTTTGAAAAATAAATCATTTTTTTAGCCAGTTTAGAAACAACTAATGCAGTATCGTCAATTCAATCTTAAGACACTGTTTGACCTATGACTTGGCACAACACATTAGCCTTCTTGGAACAAGATAAAATAAGAAATCTTTTAAGCAATACGTGCATAAAAAAGTAATTGTTGGTATGAAAATTGGTACAAAAGTAAAACTGATTACAATATAACCTTAATTTCAAAATTATAAATTTGAGTGATTTGTCTTTTATGAAATTAAATACGGTTAATTATAATTAACATGCACACTAGTACACTGTAGTCAGATAAAGGATATCTGGAAAACTAATTTCCATAGAATTTAGTTAATTCCGGTTAACTTTGCATTAAAATTAAGTTTAGGTCACAGTTAATATAACATTTAACCTAAAACAGACTAGGTGCATTGTAATGGGGAGTATCCAAGTATTTACTACCTTACCTGAACATTTAATAGTAAATAAATGTTTTCATGTTAACGAGATTTTTCAGTTGCACAAGTTTCTCGTATTACACAATTTTACAGCTCTTGGTTATTTAAGATTATTTAATCTTGGTGGATTAAATTAATGGATCAAATATGATGACTCTCTTAAGAATTCAGAGTGTCTGGCTTGCATAAGCCAGTTTCTAGCCACATCGTAGTGTCGATAATCTAATCAATTACTATTATACGGGTTCCACGTATACGAATTCATACAACTCACTTCCTAGTTTTAGTTCGTTGCCTACGTTAAACATTTCGTCCACAGAATCTGAAGAAGTAGAAGTGGTAATGGCACACTACAATACCTATAGTAGACGCGCCATGGCGTTAGAGATAATGCCATGGTATGACGTACGACAATTTCGTGATGCCTTACTACAAATAAGGAAGCTCAACTACAGTATAGTTGAACAACGTGCCCAAGGACTTCAGCTTCTCAATGACGTTATAGCTGACGCCCCGTATGCAGTAGATCATCGATTTCCAGCCGATAGACTCTTTATTTACGAGGGTTATGGTGATTGGAGTCGGAAATTCCAACAACTAAGAAGTGCGTTATCATATAAAGACCATGCAAAAGATAGTAAGATGAAAGATGACGATGGCGCGCGTAGAGATTACAAGGACAGTAGTCTGGCGTTTTATAATTCCGTAACTGCGATTATGAATCAAATCGCACAAGCAGATTCGCTCATTGACAGAGCAATGTTCGAACTTAACTATGCTGGAAACTGGGCTTAATGGGCCAAATGACAACTCACGTTATTTGGAATAACGTGGTAAATTTAGGATAAGTTGTTTCGTTTTGTGAATAGTATAGTTATTATCTTACAATAATGAGTGTACCTCAACCTAATACTGGCAACTTTGATGCTGCTGCTAATGCCTTCAATAGCGCAAAACCACCTGGCGTGATAATAGACAGTATCGCAATAATAGACTATGGTAGCGGACCAATGTGGTCCGTTAACTATAGAGTTACTGAGACATTTCCAATAGCAGATCCTTGTAACATTGTAGCAGCTAGGGCTGAACTACAAAAACACTGCCCTCAGCATTCTACTGTTGGACAGGTGCAGACTTGCTACATCAAACCAGGCGGTTTGGTGTTAGCAAAGTGGCAGGTTAGGTACCATTATGTACTCTAGATATAGGTTTAGATATAAGGTGTTAATTTGTAATATTTATAAATAAACATAAAATTATTTCAACATACGATCTTATTTCGCATACTTACAATGAATTGTGAGTTATGCAGGGTACGACAATATTTTGAAATAGAAATAAAAAGCATAAAATACTTTAAAATTTTTAAAAATCTTCGTGAGAGTTCCGAAGATATTTGGTTCAAAATTACAATCCGGCACCTATGAGTAGTGCGAAAAAACAAGATAAACGGAGTAAATATTTGCAACTGTACACTACACCGAGAGCACCGCATCGTTTTGCGTTTTTCCGGGGCGATTCAGTTTTTCTGGAACACTAGTGCTTTTTTTGTTACCAACTCTCTGAGCAAGTCGACCGTACACCTCCCTGTGGTGAGAGTCGAGTAACGTTGGTAACTCTTAAGGTAACTGGCGGTTAACGCATGGCGGCAAAACTACAGCGTCCTTTTGGTGCTTTTCCGAGGGTATTGGCCTCCATGCGGTCTCTGCGGAGTCACCGCACCAAACTTAAGAACGCGGTGCTGTAGTGGTCGAAAGCCGAAAGGACGAGATCAAAGGCGTGGTCGATTTTTAACCCCGTTCCGCGGTCTATCACTGGGAGTGCTTTTTAACCCATAAAATCTAGAACTATTCGCTGTCCTTCGCATTACCAGACTTTTATCGACGAATATACACGGAATGGTGAAATGCAAATGAAGCAACAGCTGAAGAGAAGATACTGTCGAGGGCCAGATCCGGACCTGAATAACACATGCCCAGTCTGCGGACGAACATGGGCTAGCTACGCAGGGATGCGTCAGCACCTCAGAAGGTCTTCCCCAATCGAATATAACTTGGATCTTGAGAGGCAGGTTGAATATCCAATACAAGACCCCGCCTGTCTCGCGCGTCAATGGACAAATGAACAATTGTTGGCCATGGCTAGAGAAGAAGTGCAATACGACGGGCACTTAAATCGCGGATCGACCCGCTGCTGTCCATCACAGGGCCGGAAGGTACAGAATCGTTCAGAACCTGTATGCGAAAGACACCAAGCGGCTCGCTAAATGCGACTTAGATGACGTACGTTTCCAACAAGCAACGGAGTATCCACCCGTGGCCAATATTGAACAAAGGTACGAAGGCATCTTTGGTACATTGTCACCCGAAGACAATGAAGTCATTGAAGCGACCAAGGAAGGGGAAAGTGCGTGGAGGCCTTTCACGGAGGAGGAGGAGGTTGTCAGTCAGTCTCCGTGACTGACCTAATATTAGACCTAATATGATAACCTAACTAATATTAGCCATTTGAGGCGGATTCGGTCCGCCAGGCTGGCATTATTCTGCCTATGGATACTCGGGAAATGCTCGTTTCCTTGATCAAGTATCACACTGTGTTGATTTCAAAGACGGGGATCGCAAATGATGTGGACAACTGGCGGCCCATAACTATCGGTTCTGCGGTTATGCATTTGAAGGGGAGCGCGACATTTGGGCGCCGCCGTTTTGTCGCCGCCATTTGGGCGCCAGATGTTTGACCACCGGCCGTTTGGGCGCCAACTTATTGATGTCCGGTAGTAAACATATTTTATGAAAACTAATATTTTTAAATACTTTGAAACCTAATTCCTTCTCTCCCTAATGTTAATTGCCCTTAATTCTTTCTGATTGTCGGAATAAAGTATAGTATATCAAAAGATATTTCGTAAATACCAGCTTAAAGACTTTGTAATAATAGTTGTTTCTAACAATGGATGACAGATACCAATCGTAAACAAAGTAGCTTCCTCAAAGTAGTTTACCTCAACCCCTAGAATGAAGAAATGAGTCATACACGTTATAACCAGTGCATAAAGAATGCTAGAACCAAGAGCATTTTCGTTTGTCGTCAAACAAATTTAAAGGAATTCTTTCATTTACTTGTTTTGTTTAATTGTTTTCCATTGTTAGGGACATTATTACAAAGTCTTTAAGCTGGTACGAAATATCTTTTGACATACTATACCATCTATTTAACTTTGCAATTAGAGGTGATTATTTCGGTGCCTCTGGATATATTTAAACTCACTCCCGAACAATATTTCTTCAGTTGTTTCCAGTTGCTACTTGCGAATAGTCAGTTAGTGGTGTCAAAAGTTATGGAAGTTGGTGGACAAAAACCAACCGAAACTAAAAGAAGCTCTGCTGCTCTAACGGTTACCAGTAGTTTTCGATAAAACCAGCAAAGATGGAGCGAAGAAGTTCTGGAGATGAGAGAGAAAAGCGGACAAGTGGTCGTCTACATGCAACTGCGAACGATGAATATTTGTGTGATGTTGAAATTCTTACGTGGTGATGCTCCCCCACCTGAAAATGAGAATATACCAAGCGATTTTAAATGCAGAAATTTTCTTCCTTATCTTAGCCGTAGGTTGGATAGACATATATTTAAAAAAATAATTTTGTTGATGTGTGTTTGTTCAATCCTTTAATCTGGCTCCTTAATTAAACTTGCAACGGCTAAAATGCCTACATGTTACATTCATATCTCGCGCCTTTTTTCCGCGTTTGGGGGGAAAAAGGTGGATCGCACAGGCCGTGAAAAGAAAACGGGGTCTTGTCAAAAAACCAAGACCAAACGCTGGTAATCAAAAAACGTGTACTTTTTATGTGAAAGTTATCATTGAAGAGCAATAGCAAGCCTTTCACACAAAAACACCTATCTTGACACACCTATATTCTTCAAGTAGAACAAACCCTTTATACTTTTAACAATAGAAAATGAAGAAGACATTAGTGACCATGACTCTCGCTATTCTTTGTCATAAAAGCAATCCTCAGGATAAACCAACACCACTAAAAAGTGACTGTATATACACTGAAAACAGAGATTGTCAGAACGCCAATAACCAAGTAGATTTGGAAATTCGAGCTTGTGGGGTTCGAGCATCATCGAATATCTTCTGCACACGACCTGATGTTTATCTGTGACTATTTATCAGCCTGTGCAGACCACCCTAAAGATTGGGAATGTTACAACAAAGGCCACAAGATCCACTGCTACAACTGCATTCATACAACAATCTTGAGCAATGCGAAGGTTTCAAACTTGAGGAAAATCTCTTTCACATCGGAGTCAAATTCATCCAAGTCTGGTGAATCTTTCACATCTAATTTCTATTACCCAAAAAGAGGCGATCTTTTCTTACTAATAATTGGATGTCTCTCACTCGTTAGAACGCTAACACTTCTCTATCTAAATCATAAGTCGAGGGCTAACAACTTCAAAATCCCTTGTTTTGTCAACTTAGCCACTGTTTCTCTCGTACTAATCGACTGTCTCATATATGCGATAAATACCTGATAAATTGACACTCCACATATTATAGCCTACAGAAACACAAAGGCTATTTTTATATAGATAAATAAATACCTAACCTACCAAAATATAGCTGTGCTGGAAGTATCAGCTTGATCTAGATAACACTGCTTTAGTTTTTGCTGGCTAACCCCAATAAGTCGGAGAGGGGCGGGGTAATACAAGATATAAAAGATAAAAAAACAAGCGCCACTTCGTTTAAAAACAATGCTTATTACTAAAGCTTCAAGCTTATCAGATAAACGAAGAAATAGATCTTTTACTAAAATATGGGCAACTTCCACAATTTTGGTCGTACAGTGCATATCTGTACCTCCGAGCCAGACTATGTTCAGTCCAAAATTGCAGATTTTTAGCTAAATATCTTAAATCACATATAATTTAGCAAGGCGTCGTTTGCTATTTTTAGTTTTAGCCTATCTTTGAAATTGTAGGAAATAGCGCCCTATAAACTATATTAACTCCACAGATTCCCCCGAGCCCAACAATGTTAAGTCGCGTTGCGTTTAATTTGATACGTTAAGTCCATGAGTGAACAGCTCCTTCGAGTGTAGAAATATTTTTTACAACTTTGTTTAAGTGCCATTTATACGAGTGCATAAGAAATGTTTTCGACTACTATTCCCTGCTCTTCTAGGACGACAAAAGGGTGCAAGCAATGGCGGCGCAAAAACCAGCACTATAAAAATATCAGGTGTGTACAACTAACACGTCTCTAAAATATTTGTAGCAATTGGTTTCATTAACTTTTTGTGTTAAATTAGTGACCAAACGTTGAATTCTAACTAGTAAAGATAAAAAATATTTTGTTTTATACCGTTTATACTGTTAGAATGGACTTAACCCTTAACACGACACGTCTCGTTTTGAGTGCATACACCGACACGCGGAGTCTGGCAGACTCCTTGTCTATTGTACGTTTTTATCAGCTGTTTTTTTTTATAAAGTAATTTTTTACTTGAAATAAATGTTTTAACTTGAAATCAAATAAAGATAATATTGAAAATACTTTTATTATAAAGAACACAACATCAATTCTTAAACTGAAACATAAGTAACCTCGTCAATATCTACCTAACTTTTAATTCAATTTATTTTTAGTAATACAATTTTGACATATTTTTCTTGCATGACTCAGGCAAATAGGCATGGAACAGCAAGCACAAACATAGGCTGTCTTACTGCGGATTCGTGGTGGACATGTCTTGCAATATTTTCTCGTGGCAAGCTTTCCTTCTGCGCCTGTTACACTTGCTTCCTCCTCTAACGGTATTTGAAGAATCTCGCTTATTTTTAATTTTATGGCTTGAGGCAAACTGGTCAAGTAAGATCTTTCTCTTAGAAATGGATGAACCAAAGCTTTTGCTAATGACTTTACAAAATCCAGTCGGCTTATTGGAGTGACGTCTTTATATGAGCTATAAAGTATATAGCTATTGACACCGCTTATATCCAAAAGAGTAAAAAATATTTTCATTGGCCAACGACGAGATCTTCTGTTTGATGTATAATTGGCGATTTTTTGGTCCATGCTATCTACACCACCTTTGGTCATGTTATACAACATAATAATTTCGGGTTTTCTGGTAATTTGATCTATCTCTTTCGAATGGTGCATAGAAGAAACAAGAATTACAGCTTTATTTTTTTTAGGTACAAAAGATACTATAGTAGTATCTTTTTGGAATCCAAATAAAGATGTTTCAACATTTCTATGTTTGTTTGGTAAAAATTCTTTTGGTATAGCAGCCTTGTTCTTTTTCATTGTACCCACAAACGTAAGATTTCTTTTTCGTAATTCTTCAACCAATGGCATAGAGGAAAACCAGTTGTCTGCAGTTATATTCCTATTGGTTCCGTGTATTGGTTTGCTAAGTCTGATTACTGATTGACATGGTATTGGGAGACGTTTCTCTTCTTGACTCAAAGTTCTACCATCGCTATCTTTTCCAGTGTATATATATAAGCGTTCAAAAGATAACATGTCCGCGCATCAGTTAAGCCCATAATTTTGATGCCATACTTAGCAGGTTTTTTAGGCATGTACATCCTAAAACGGCAGCGTCCTCGAAAGGGAACTAGCATTTCATCCACACATGCATATTCTCCAATTGTGTAATAGTGCTGAGAATTGAGAAAAAATTTGTCAAATATGGTGGAAATTGGTGCTGCAGGATCATCTGTTTTTCTTGCTTCTCGGGTAGCCGGATCATCAAATCTAAGACTCGATAATATAATTTCAAAACGTTTTCTGTTCATTGTGGCACGAAAAATGTCCCTCCCAGTACCGTCAGTTGCATAAAAACTATCAAGAGATTCTTTTGAACTTTTGAATACTTCTGTATAAAAGAGCAATCCCAAAAAGGCATAAAGTTCAGTTGTACCTATTTCTCGTAAATTGCTGTTATCTTGGTATTTATTCAAAGCCCTTCTCTTTGCTAGGTTTACGTTAGACCACTTTAAAACCTCTTGTATAATTTTGTCACAAAATAGTAAACGCCACACTTCTTCTGGTTGAGGTTGAGTGCCAAGTTGTTTTGCAGCTGGTTTTAATCCTGGCAGATTTCTTATTAGATTGTGAGTCCGGATTCTTGTATTTCTGGGTGGTTCAATTTTAGACCATTTTGATTTGTTGGATTTTTCGCGTCCATAAAAGAAAGTACTACTGTTACCGGCTACTGCAGAATCATCTTCTGACATGTTGGTATCCTCGTCAGATTCGTGACCACTCATTTCGGATTCTGACTCATGCTCACTTACAATATAGTGGTTATTGTCTTCGCCCTCGTCTGCGCTCCAGGGATCATCATCGCTGTTTGTCATTATTTCTTCGGCAATTTGTTCCAGCTCTGCCTGGGTAAGAGGCCGATATCTATCTTGAGATTGGTTGGCCATTAAACTCTCACAAAATACACTTTAATACAAAAAAATGTCAAAAATGTGAAAAAACTTTTTTCCAATGTTTGTATCCTAAACCGACACGCGGAGTCTGACAGACTCCTTACGGATTTTAGCACCTGTTTACTCAAGAGCTGTCGCACGCCGACTGTCGAGCGTTCAGCTGCATAAGGGCATTATAACGCCTGGAAGGTATCTAGTAGCGCGAAATTTAAAATCAAATACAAATGAAAATATTTAGATTTCTATTGGTCGCGGAGTCTGGGAGACTCCTCGTGTCGGTATAAAGGTTAACATAGTTTACGCCTAGCGTTATAAAATAATTTGTGACTTAACATATTTCTGTTAAACCATTATGACAATGGAGTATAATGCTTTTGATGTGTAACATCTTAGCTCTTGGAGGGATTGAGAGAGAAAGAGAGAATTGGCGACTACCGGAAGACTCGCTATTGATGTGTAACACCAGTATTTTTTTTTCAGAAACTAGCGAACATGAAAACGAGGATTCCTTTACATGTCGTATAATTCCGTCGTTAAGTTTTCTATGTAAACAAACAATAGAAAAGTCGCGATTTGTGTTCAAACCACCACCAGTTGCAATGGAAGACCTTAATAATCCAGAAGGGAATTTACAACATATTACTGCGGAACATGAAAGGCATCAGTTAGAGAGAACTCCTGACAGAGAATGTGTAGATTCTGACAGCGACGACGATGTGGCTGACCCCAATTATCATTCTACATCCGAAAAAACTTCCGACGACGAACCAGACCAAAATGAAGAACGAGATAAAAGATTAACCCGTAAAAGAAAAGCCAATCAGAAGAATTGGAAGAAAAATGTTACAAAAAAGAAATGTCACTCAGGATTGGAATACAAAACGGATAGTGGCAGTCGTATTATGAAACAGAAACTTTTGAAAGAATTTTGCGGTGATAAATGCAAACTGTTATGCGGTAATTGAATTTCTGAAGAGCGCCGACAAATCATGCATGACCATTTTTGGAGTCCATCAAAAACAGTAGATGTTAGAAGACAATACATAGCATCTAGCGTTGCTCAAGTGCCAATAAAAAGGCAAAGGGAGTTAACTGGTAAAAGGCGGAGAAAAAGAAATTTTACCAATAGCTATAGTTTTGTAAAAGACGGAGTAAAAGAAACAGATTGTAAAGTTTTTTCTAAATACCTTAAGCATCTCTCAGCAAATTAAACACTGCAATTAAAAAGAAAAAAGAAGGAGGTATTGTAACACCCGACGAAAGGGCATGTACGAGGGTAGATCAGTATTTACGGTCCCTGACATAGTAGGCTTTGCATGATATCGTCACTCATTTTTCTATGAGAACTGTCATTACTGATTATTTGTTGTGTCAAGTTTTGCGTAGGTGCGTGTTGTTCTTTGAAAGTTATTAATAATTAAGCTGGTCGATAACAGACAATTTTTAAAAATGGAAAAAAGTGAAGTCAGAGCGGTGATAAAGTATTTGCAAAAAAAAGGATTAACACCTACTGAAATTCACAAGGATATGACAGACGTTTTAGGGGACTCTGCCCCTTCTTACCAAGTGGTGAAAAATATGTCTCGTGAGTTTAGATTAGGCAGAACAACTTGCGAACATGCGAAAGGTGCGGGACGTCCAGTCTGTGTCACCGTTGACAAAAACATCAATTTGATCCATGATATGGTAATGGCAGATAGAAGACTGACTATTCGCCATATCGCGGAAATAACGAACATCTCTTATGGGTCAGTTGAAAATATTTTAAGAAATGTTGTTGATCTCAGAAAAATTTCGGCGCGTTGGGTTCCAAAGATGCTGACCGTCGATCAGAAACGCTCTAGAGTGCTGCATTCGGAAGCCAATTTGGAGTACCTGAAGGCCAATCGGAAGCAATTTCTCACTCGCTTTGTGACTGTGGATGAAACATGGGTGCACCATTTTGATCCTGAGGCGAAAAGACAAAGTATGGAGTGGCATTACAAAGGTTCTCCACCTCCACGCAAATTTCGAGTTCAACGGGCGGCTGGAAAGATTATGGCCACAGTGTTCTGGGATGCAGAAGGAATTTTGATGATCGATTATTTGCAGCGTGGACACACAATAACGGGTTCTTATTATGCAGGGTTAATTCCAAAATTGCGCAAAAGCATCGACCGAAAAAGACCAGGAAAGTTGGCACACAAAATTTTGTTCCATCAGGACAACGCTCCAGTCCACAAGAGCTGCATTGTCATGGCTGCCATACAGAACGCTGGCTTTGAAATCCTAGAACACCCTCCATATTCACCAGACCTGGCACCCAGTGATTACCATCTATTTCCAAAATTAAAGGAAAACCTGCGTGGAAAAAAATATGGAGACGATAATGAAGTTATGACCGCAGTAAATGGCTGGTTTGAGGAGCAACCGGAAAACTTCTTCCTGAAAGGCATTGAAGCATTGGAACATTGGTGGACCAAGTGCATTGAAGTCCAGGGAGATTATGTTGAGAAATAAATAATGTTTTAAAAATTCTTTCTCTTTCTATATCAGGGACCGTAAATATTGATCTTCCCTCGTACCTGTCAACAAAATATCAGAAGATGTTCGAAATCACATTTGGCAATTTCCCCACATATGAATCGCACTATTCTCGAGAAAAAACAAAAAAAAAAGATACCTGGGAAATCATTTGAATATTAGTAGGATGTTTAGTCTTTACTTGGAACATTGTAAAGACAATGGTACTGGACCCGACAAAATTGCAAAGGAGTGGTTATACTCAGAGATATTTAACTATGAATACAATTATTCCTTTAAAAGCCCTGATAACGATACTTGTGATTTATGCGATCAACTTTAGCTTGAGATCCGTGAAGCTTCTGGTCTTGAATCGAGACAGACTTTACAGGCTGATTATGACAAACATCTTGCAGATACAAACTTAAGATATAAACTTAAATCGGAAGATAAAAAGAAGTCCAGGGAGAATTTACAAGAAGCAAAGGTAGTCATGATTGACCTCCAAAAATGTCTCCCGACCCCAGATTTACATAACTCACAGAGCTTCTATTCCCTTAAGCTATGGACATATAACCTTACTATTCAAGATGCAACACTTGAAAAAAGTTACTGCATGTTATGGGATGAGAGCGTAGCAGGCCGAGGAGAAAACGAAGTAGCGTCGTGTCTAATAAAATGGGTTCAAGAGCATGTTTCAGACATAAAAGAAATATCGATATGGTCTGACAATTGTTGTTCAATCTCCTTGAACATTTATTTTAATTAGATTTAATTTAAGATTTTTTATTGTAATATTAAAAAAGGGTATCGCTTTAACATTTACTTGAGTCTAAGTAAAGGGCTTACGGGTGACAAAACGTATATTTTTTGTCTGTTTTGTGTTTTCTGTTTTGTTTGTGTACTAATAAACATGTCTTTTTTGTGTGTTTAATAATATTTTATTCAAGCTAGATCCTCTACTAACCGACGTATCACGTATTGTGAAAATTAGGGTGGTGAACAACTACCCAAAATATTATTATGGCTGTATTGGTCGTAACAATTGTCCAAGCCAGAACCGAAACGTCTTAATGATTATGTGTTACTTTTTTATCCTCTCCATCAAACCAAGCGTTAACGTTATTAATCACAAGTTCTTAGCCAGGGGACACACCCATTTAGAAGCCGACGCTGTTCATTCTGTGATAGAGCGCGAAAGAAAAAAATTCCACAGTTTCAAATCATGACTCCCTGGGACTGGCAACAGATGATACGGCTATGTGCTACAAAGAAACCGTTTGCTGTAGTTAACATGGAAACATCTGATTTTACGCAATTTAAACTACTCTTTGATGGATCATCTGCTCCATATATCCACAAAAAAAAGATAGAGCGGGAAAGGATTTCTTAATATCTCGTGCAGTTCATATGCAGGCCAGAAGAAATAATCCTGGAATTCTATACTATAAAACAAGTTTTGATGACGAATTTCCAGAAGTTGACTTTCGCAAGAAAACGAGGCGGAGTGACGGCATTCCTGTAACACTTTCACAAATCAGAGAGGGGTCCAAACCAATTTCGGCAAAGAAACATAACCATTTACTAAAACTCTTAAAATGGGTGCCAAAAAGATTCCATGAATATTATGAAAATTTACAACATGGGAATAACGAAGACGACGACGAATAAAAGAAGTTGTTATTTTCAGAGACCACTTTTTTATATTTTTTATACTATAAAGCAATATATATGTAGATGTTAAAAACTTTTATTTCTTTTTTTCTTTCGACTTACAATACCTGTTATTTTAATTGAAAATATGTCAAGTCCATCTCTTTGGACTTAACATGCATATTAAATCCAAAATTGTGTTTTTTTTAACGCCAAACTATGTTAAGTCACAAAAATCAAAAACCACATTTAAATGCTAAATTTGGTATTGCGCTCCTTATTCTTATACTTAAAACTAATTCAAATACCAATTTTGGGCTGGATCCACAATATCAGTATTTCACAATTTCAAAAAATCTAAAATTATTTCATTAAAATCGCTCTCCTGAAAAATTGAGTTTTTGGACTTAACATAGTCTGGCTCGGAGGTACAGATATATATACTTACAATTGACGAGCTGGAAAGCAATATTATAATCACACAAATAAATAAATACTAAATAAATAAAACACACGTAGTGAAATGTAAACTTTCTAAGTAGGGCTTTATTGTAATTGTAATTATTGTGCTGATCAAAAATTTTAATGTCTAATAAAAAAAATAAATGAATGGTGATTTGTATCACAGCAGGTTGTAAACTTAAAAACTACCCTAGGACAATTTCACTACTAGAGATCTCGTGTTAACTAAAATGACATGAGGTGTTATAACTTTTTTCACCGTTATCATTTCGTAATGTAATTTTGCACATATATTCTCTTTTTTATTGCAAATCGACTGGCATATTGATTTCCGGGACAAAAAATAGTTTTCTTGTAGAAAAAATTGCTGAAATGATACTAGACGCCTACTGACAAGTCAATATTGACTTAAGGAATGTGTTATAACTTTTTTCACTGTTATTATTTCGTAATGTAATTTTGCACATATATTCTCTTTTTTATTGCAAATCGACTGGCATATAGATTTCCGCGACAAAAAAATAGTTTTCTTGTAGAAAAAATTGCTGAAATGATACTAGACGCCTACTGACAAGTCAATTTCGACTCAAGGAATGTGTTGTTATTGGCAGAAATTGCGGAAAAACGGCCACATTTGCAGAAAAAGAAAATCCTGTTTCACCAAGACAATGCGCCGTCTCACACCTCCGCGGTTGCCATGGCGTAAATCCACGAATTACGGTTTGACTGCTTGACCATCCTCCTTACTCACCAGATCTAGCCCCAAGCGACTTATTTTTATTCCCTCATCTAAAAATTGCGCTCGGAGGACAGAGATTTTCGTCAAATGAGGAGGCAATCACCTTCGTGAACAATTATTTTGCAGAGAAAAACGCCGTGTACTATTTGGACGGGTTAAAGAGATGGAAGCATCGCTGGGAGAAGTGTGTAGACTTACAAGGAGACTATGTAGAAAAATAAAATTTATCATTAAATGACACCCTCTTGTCAGGTCCTAAACTGCGCAACAGGACTTATTAACAATATTGCTTAATTTTCGGTAACACTTAATAGCATTTAGTTGCGATATACGCATGATGTTTAGGCAAATTAATGTTGTTCGTCATCATCACGACTTCCAGCGAATTCTTTGACGTTTTTCACCGCATGATGAGGTGTCAACTTATTGTCTAAGACTGTAACCTACGGGCTCAATAGTAGTACTTATTTAGCAAATCGCACTCTTAAACAACTCGCACATGACGAACGTCAACACTTTCCCCGCGCGGCAGATATTCTTTCACACGACGTTTACGTAGATGATATTGCGTCGGATGGGTCATCCAAATTAGACGCACTTAACTTACAACCTATTAGTTTTTTAGGTAAAGGCAGGTTTGAGTTGAGAAAATGGGCGAGTAATTGTCTCGAGTTGCTATCACATTTACCAGAATCCCATCTACAAATGGGTTCCTGTGAATTTGATCACGATTCCACCATTAAAATTTTAGGTCTGCAGTGGAACCCCACTTCCGACACATTTCTATATACTGTTCTGCCGCAGGAAGGAGCGTGTACGAAGCGCAGCCTCCTCTCTGAGATAGCGCATATTTATGACGTTATCGGCTTTCTTTGTCCGGTCATAATTACGACTAAATATTTAATACAGTACTTGTGGAGTTTGGGGTTGGGGTGGGATCAAACCCCTCCCTTAGAAGTCACTAACAAATGGAATTCCTTCAAATCTGACTTACCTCTTTTATCTCAAGTTAAAATACCTCGCTTTATACCCGTTTTGAATAATAATGTACTGTCTTATGAACTACACGGATTTGTGACGGATCGGAGAAGGCGTACGCTGCCGTGGTTGATATGCGCATTGTGCCTGCCAGCTCAAACGCAGCTAAGACATACTTGATCTGCGCCAAGTCTCGTGTGGCTCCCTTAAAACGCCTTTCTATACCTCGCTTGGAGTTATGCGCCGCAGTGCTCTTAGCTGATCTTTTGAATTTTGTTAGAACCGCTTATCAGAATAAACTGAACTTTGAAGATATTTTTGCATAGTCAGATTCGACTATAGTACTTTCATGGATTAAATCCTTCCCGCATAGGTGGCTCACATTTGTTAGCAACCGTGTGAGTCACATTCAAGACAAAGTAGGTTCTGACTGTTGGCGAAAGTGTCCAACATTAGAGAATCCTGCGGATTGCGCGAGTTGTGGTATAATGCCGTCCGAGCTGGTCGACCATCCTTTGTGGTGGAGTGGCCCTTCGTGGCTCGCCAACCCAGTGCAATGCTGACCTAGTGCAGAGTTGCCATTTGTTGAGGTTCCTAAAGAGCGTAAAATTACACTAAGCGCTACTGTTGAATATAATTTTCTCGATACGCTGATTACTAATTTTTCTTCGTTAGGCAAAATACAAACAATTACCGCTTACATTTTGCGCTTTATTTATAATTCGCAGCATCCTAATAAAAAACGCACGGGTTTTCTAACCTTACAAGAATTACAAACCTCTTTATTTGTGTTCGTAAAGCACATTCAGTCTGTCCATTTTAAGTCTGAAATTTCCGCTATTTTTAAAAAAGATAGATCATAATAATATTACGTAACGCCTTGTCTTACAAGGACCACACGAAAGACAGCAAAGTGAAAGATGATGAGGGTGCGCTCCGCGATTATAACGATAGTAGCCAGGCGTTTTATAACGCCGTAACATCCATCATGAACCAAATCGCGCAGGCAGATTCCCTAATAGACAGGGCAATGTTTGAACTTAACTATGTGGGCGCTTGGGCCTAATATTGTAAATAACAACTCACGTTACCTACGGTAATGTTTAGATTTAGTGTTGCAGTATTTGTTTTGATTAGTTATAAGTTTGATAATATTCGTTCAAATTAGTTATAAGTTTGATACAAAGTTAATTGCAATTTAGAAAAATAGCTCATACATAGCTTTAACTTATCATTATATACATGAAAGAACATAGTAAAATGTTTCAGTCCACACAAACTCGGCAGTAAAAAGAAAAAAAAATTGAAGCTATAGGATAAGATTTTTGCGCCGAGTACATCTCACTCGCACCCAAGCGCATAAATAATGCTCTCGCGCTCCAACTCATAGCGGAACTTTTATTGTGTCTGGGGGGATCTTTGGCCCTTCCGATTGGTCTGGCTGTTAACAAAAAGTATTAAAATAGTACCCGAAGTAACATATCTAAAATGTAGACTTGCTACTATGACGTAAGTTAACTAACTTTTTTAGGAGCTGTAAAGCGTCTTGCGGAAGTTAGGGCCCACGGGAAGTGTCTGGCAATGATGAATATTAATTTTTAACAATATTCTGTGAAACATATATAAAATTCAGCTAGCATAGTTTAACGTAGATGAGTAAGGTTTTTATACACCTTTAGTATATGCTAACTGTGAAAGGGCCCCGTTTTCAAACAAGCAAGTACCCATACGTTCTTAGGTACATATTGTACTATTCATAGTGAACATTTTAGCTTTGCTAAAATGACGTAGGTCTGAGGGGCTCTCAGCTCTCAATCTATACACTAAGTACACTTTTGTCAGATATAGATGGTCTACCAGAACGGTCCTCAACTTTAACCTTCTCATTCTATCATATTGACTAACTAATAGGTGAATGTTGGCTCTAGTTGGGGTTTCTGAACTTACGCGTAAAACTTTGTCGTACCTGGTCGTACAATAATCCGCGTATACGTACGATGACGATAGCTACGCTTTTCTCTACAGTAAACATACTTTATGTAGACCATGAAACACAAAACAAATATTGATTTTTTTATGAAAATGGATCGAGACTTTATAACCATTCGGTAATGTAAAAGAACATCGATACCTCGGCTTTCATTGCAAACACTTCACACATCATTCCTTGTCTTTTATATACTCATTCATGCGTATCCATGACATTGCAAATCCATGACTATCCGTCTACTGTTGAACTCGGTTGTACATTCTTAGTTTACCAAATCCTTCAAATGCTTCTGCGATACACCATAGTGTGAATGGATTGGAGAACGTGAAAGAAATATTTGGCATAACAAACCTCACAAACCGAACTGAGAAACGTTCACGCCAACGAAGTGGTTGACTGAACAGGAATTTAACAAGGAAAGAGCACTCAAATTTCGTGAAAAAGATGCCGACGGTTTGAAATCCATGATGAAGGATCTTAATCTTAGCAATTGTTATGTATTTAATTGTTTACATGGTTAATATTATTGTTAATGTTATAAATGTTTATTTTAATTTTTATTGCTAATAAATGTTTGTAATTGCTTAATTTTTATTTATAATACAAACCTTGACCTTAAAATCGGACCAGCAGAAGTGTTGGGGGGAGATCTCAGACAATCTGACCTTGAAGCAGAAAGTTGAGGGGGGGGGAGGTACCACAAAATCTGACCTTGAAGCTTGACCTTGGCAGAACGAAGAAAGTGGAGGAGGGTGGTTCCAGAAACCCCATTCTCTCCCTACTGTGCATTCTTCAGGTTTATCTAGAACTGTAGATTTCATCATCTTCAGTGTGTATGTCCGAACCGGAGCTTCCCACACTTCCACTGTAATACAGCACACTGAATCCCGTTTTTGATCTTCCTGGTGTTTTGAAGATGGCTCCTTGTTTCTTGAAAGTATCACTATTCATAACATTTTGACTGAGTCGCTTTTCCTAATTTGACGAGTTTTGACGTTGTATAACATCCTAAAGGTAGCTATTCGCCAAAACAGCGAGCATAAGCAAACATTTTGATCGTGATCAAATGTTGGCTTATGTTTCGCGTGCATTTTAGTAAAGCAAAATCACTATGTCAATAAAGCGAAACGATTTAATTTGCAATAGTACAATGTAACACAATTGGGTGCTTGAAAATGGCGGATATGGACTAGAGAAATACACAGTAATATGTGATCTCATCATGTTTGTCTGGCCTTTAAAATTTCAAACCTTGCACTTTCATATACAGTTAACTTTATTTTTTATTAATGATATCAATATCACCATGAGTGCGTTATAATTTTATACGTACTTTTCTAAAAAACATCGGTCAAAATTATTAAAAATCTGAACTTTCTCTAATCAAAAAACTTTATTAAGATTTTTTGTTTCAAATGCCATCAGAAATGCGCTGGTAAAGTCTGGTGCAGGGGCTATGAGACACCCTGTATGTTCTTCATACGACGTATATGATCCGAGTCGCATGACGGAATTACCAACGACGCTAGGCGTCGATTGGACCAGACACCCCTCTGTTGTACTACTAACTTCCAATACTGGAAATGTAGCTAGAGTCGATGTAAATTGAATAAAGAGATTCGGGACTGTATTAACAGTTATCGGGGTGGCAAAACCGCTTAAAAACCAAGTCCTGCCACATTTGAGGTTGGATTCGATCGGGCAGTGGTCCCTCTTGATAATAGCGTCAAGTTGAGGAATAGTCCTATTGCTGGACGAGGTACTTGACCCCGTATGAAAGAGGACGGGAGGGTACCGGCGGGCAGTGTTGTTAAGTATTTAACTATAAGTAGTTAGAAATGTAATTAAACTACTTTTTATGTATCTAAATACATATTTAACTACTTTTTCCTATGCGTTAACTTAATTACAAATAATTACATTTTTACTACCATTTAACTACAGTATTTAACTTCGCTAAGTCCAAGTATATGATACTTCGGAAAGCTTTCACTCGTTATAGATAAGAGTGAATAGTGCAGTTCCTAATCCGGTAATCCCTACACCAGGGACTATAAAATAGTCATTAGGAAAATCCCGAAAATATTTCCATCAAATAGGGTGGGATCTTATTGGTTATTGATCCACGGATTATGATATCTAATGGTTTACCTGTGCGCAAAATTTGCAAACTTTCATTATTTGACAAACGTTTCTAGTGGAATAAAGTGTGTTTCAAAGTTTATTAGTGAGTAGAAAATGGAGAAGAATGTCGAGAAGAGTTTACCTGCAATTTTCAAGACTAATATTTTCAAGATCATTGAAACCAATGGTGACAAAATTAAAGCAAAATGCCAGTTATGTGTGGGTTCATCGGGGGAAATTAGTGGTTGTACTAAATCGACCACTAATTTCCTAACTCACGTTCGACGCAAACATCCTCAACAAGTGGATGTTTTAAATGAAGTAATTCAACGAAAAACTATGAAAAGATTATCAATCAATATTGATAATAATGAAGATACAGACGCTCAACCGCCAAGCAAGAAACCAAAATATGTGAAATGCACCCCGTTTACAATCGCTTCTGCTAACTCTGCAAGAAAAGGAATTGCTATTGAAAAGGTAATAATAATTATAATAATTAATAAATAATACTATTAATACTCTATCGGGAACTAATATTAAGATTTACTTTTTTTTTATAGTGCAACGAAGCAGTGATCAACTATGTAATAGAAGAAATGCGTCCACTTGCAACAGTTGATAAACCCAGCTACAAATATTTGATGGAAACTGTATCAAATGGCGCCTTTAAGCCGGTATGTCGACAAACTTTAACTAAACAAACTTCAAATCGTACTGAGGATTGCAAAAGTGAAGTCATAAAAATTATGTCAGGTCACGATTATATTTGTACCACGGCAGAGATTTGGTCACAAAACAACAAAAGCTTTTTTGGAGTAACAGCACATATTATTAATAATGACACACTCGGCAGGAAATCTTACGTTTTAGCGTGCAGACGAATTAAATTCACGCATACCTATAGCGAAATTGCTAGCCTTTTGCATGAAATTCATACATCTTTTATTAGAAATATTCATACAATTGTCGGTACTGTTACCGACAATGCATCAAATTTTGGCAAAGCGTTTAAAATATTTGCAACTCCAAAAGACGCCGAGTGTCAATACGAACTAGAAGATCAAAATAATGACATTGAAATTGCTGAATTAAATTTTTCACAGTTTAATTGTGATGACGAAGTTAGCGATATTATTTTACCTCCACAATTTAGATGTTGTTCTCATACACTTAATTTAATCGCAACTACTGATATTCAGAAAGCACTGATTGCCAGTACCGCCAGTTGCGGTATAAAAAAAATGTATCATAGTGTTTTTGGCAAATTAACTGCTATATGGAATACATGTAGTAGATCTACTAAAGCGCCCGACGAAATTGAAAGAATTTGTAAAAGAAAATTATGTGTACCGTGTACTACTAGATGGAACTCTTTATTTGATTCTGTTGTCGCTATTTTAGAGGTTCGGTCGCATTTAGAAACAATTTGCGAAATCCTCGAAAAACCAAAATTTAAAAATGTTGAGTTAGAATTTTTAAGCGAGTATGTAGAAGTGATGAGACCGTTGTCATTGGCTATAGACATTTTACAAGGAGAGAAACAAATGTATTTAGGGTATGTGCTTCCCACTCTTTTGTCAATTTTAAAAAGTGAACACCAAAACCAATTTTGTAATTTAAGATTTTGTCATATTATACGAGATGCTATTGTAAATGGTGTCAAATCAAGATTCCAACATGTTTTAGATTTTGAAAACATTTCAAGTAGAGTGTATATTTATGCAACAGTTTCTTTACCAATGTTTAAATTGAATTGGATTGATAAAGAGAAACAGGTTGAAAAATATCAATTTGTCAAAGACTTATTCACTGAGGAGGTTCAAAAACAATTTGAAGCGAATGAATCTACAAATGTTCAAAAATCTCCATTGATTCAGCACGCATCATTTTTTGATTCTATTTTGAATAACGTGAAAACAGTCACGGTCGATCATGAAAACTCGTCTTTGATAGAGTTGTTAGAATATCTGAATTCTAACAATAGAGATATGTTAATGTTAACAAAGTATCCCACAGTACTTATAATATTTAAACAAAATAATGTAATTCTACCATCATCAGCTCCTGTTGAAAGAATGTTTAGTACTGGAGGTCGCATTTTGACTCCATCCCGAAATAAATTGTGCGATAAAACATTTGAAGCATTATTGTTTTTAAAGCATAATAATAATCATAATTGTTAAAAATAATAATTTTTGAAATGTCTTATTGCACAATATTAATATCAATAATAATAAATAATAGGAGTAATAATTAGTAATTGTAGATATTAGTATTAAGTTTATAAAAAGTAACAATAATGTTTTTTTATATTTTTGTAAATATAATACTCGAGATTCGTAACAGTCAACAATTATTTTTATTTTTTTCCTATACCCTGCTTTCCTGTAATGTAGTTAAATAATGGTAACTACATGTTAATGCATTTAAAATGTGTAGTTAAATAAGTTTTCAAAAAATGTATTTAAGCTAGGCTTAGTTACATTTTTGGAACAGTAGTTGTAGTTGAGCTTAACTTCATTTTTAAAAGTAGTTTTAACAACACTGCCGGCGGGTGAGCAGCGTGTTAAGTCAACTGCTCGGTCGCTATGCGCGACTTAGCTAGTAGAGGGTGGATAGGCAACCTCGCTCCTACCAGTGAGTTAATCTGGTAGCAATTGCACGACTGCCGGTTGTGCAACTTGCGCGCTGATTGGGCGTATCCCAATCACTTCCTTCTGGAAGGAACGTGGGGGTAAGTTCACACAGGTACCCCACGTAAAACAACCTTGGAATTCATGTATTAACAGTAATTTCATGTGGCCATAACATTCATTATGAAAAATTCGATACTTTTACTAAAGATACAGCACGAATGTACGTCAAAAAAATACAACTGGTACCGAATGACCAGTGTTCATAACATTTTGTTACATGGATCAAGCAGTAAAACTTGGTTCCACTGGTTCCAATTGGAATTCTGTCGGAAGTATAGGTAGGTACATTAGATATTATACCCGGAAATCTAACAGAGAAACAACAACGATGGATTTGATGATATCGTAAATATGATATCATATAATGATATGATATAATAATGTTAATTTTTTGAAACTGAAAACATATTCTTGTCATTATCCTTTTTTAGAATTCTGTACATATTTATTAAGCATTGCACCCAAATAAAGATACTTTTGCTCTTTGGTTTTATACAAAAACAATTTGTTCGCATAAGAGTTGCGTTATTAACATTTCATCTACTCTCGAATTATCGAAACAATAGAAACGAATATATAACCGTAAGTATGTGGTTTGATAAATTCAAGGTGTTTCATATTATCGTATGCCACTATGTAATCTTATCAGTTATTTTATAGAAACAATCCCATTCCCAAAGCAATATGGGATGGAATTCCGGACAATCCTATTTTAATAAATCCCGATGATATTAGGCCAATAGATATACAATTACTGTGCTCTAAAACGAGTTTTGTAGCGAAGAAGATGCCAAAGATGTTTTGTGGCACGATGGATGATGATGGCGGTTGAACAAAGTCAATGCTTGTTTGCAATAGAATGGAAGATTTGCGCGTGAAAGATGGACACGCTGACGAGAACTTAAATGCCTACCATTTGAGAATCGGCATTTTTGGTAATGTTACCGAATTCATCAATGTAAGATATGTTAATCCTCTGAGCAGTGAAGAGGGTTCAAGATAGGGTCAGCTGAATTGAGCGAATTACCATTAAGTACGCAGGCAATGTACCTAAATATGTAAATCGAAATTCGCGCAGTTGATTCGTAGTCACCATAATACCGCAGTAGATAATAATCTAATTAACTTAAGTAATAATCCACCTAACCTAAGAAATTCATTATATAATAAATCACCTCGGCGCTATTGCCCTTATTTAAAACCTTTAAGGTTTTAAATAAAGTATTAATTTATTTTAATGTATTATTTAATTAATTATTCGATCTAAGTGTACAATTTATTGTTCCATTAATTTCAAGGTTTTTATTTTTCATACTTAAGCTGTTCTTGGGCAATTTACAAACTAATTTTCATCTCTTGAATGCTAGACTGCTGTTCTTCAAGGCGAACTGCATGCAGTTCTTCGTCATGCATCCGTAACCTATCCGTTCGTTCTATGCCTGAAGTTTCCGTTCAATGATGGTACCAGTGGTAACCAGTTGAGTATGAGTTTGAAATTAGTCCTGCTTCAGAAAAAGCGACAAAGCAGTACATTGCCAATGATAAAATAAACAAGAAATATGCAGCACAGATCCAGATGTTAGCAGCACAAAAACAAAAATGTTTGTTCTGTGGCAAAACCCCGATTTTGAAGAATCGAAAGGTATCGAGGTTATTTGGGTGAACTTTACTGAAATGTTTGTCACCGATTTAACTGATGTAGCATATATAAAACGTTTATCCTTTATTTTACAGCTATAGCGTTCTTGTGAAATATACCTGACATGTAATCTTACTGATTTAAAATAAAGCTAAATTAACTGTTTTATTTTTTTATTACTTAAGTAGTATCTAAATATTTATTCCTCTACAAAAAAATGATAGGAGACTAGTAGCCAGTATCTTGCAGATCGCAATTGGTAGAGTTTTAGTATGTCCTTAAATTTATAAAAATATTATTTATGTATTTATTATTATTTATTATATACAGGATGAAGATATCCGTCCATTAGAACTACAAATAATAGATAGGGATGCGTCCTCTACCAAAACTAAAATAATGGATGACACAGCCCTCCTTGACCCAGATTCAGATGTGATATTGGAGTCAATGGTGATACAAAAAATCAGAAAATAAACAAGGGGAGCATGACCACCAACATGTGTTGGACCAGTTTGATCCCCTGACCCATGAGGAGAAAATCCGAAAGGCCATACAAAGCCTTCCTCCGATATTCTCTATTGAGCATAGGGATATTAGTGAAAGAGCTTCAACTGATAATACTACTAGTAAGCAGGTTGACGATAATTCCTTATCAAACCCCACATCAGAATCCAAAACCCTGAATAAAAAAGGCGAATATTAAGTATGGAACGCCTCAATTATCTCGGAAACGGCTTGCATGATTTTTATAGATTTTGGTGTGCAAAGGTCTTGTGATACGGCCGGTATTATGGTGGTATTTACATTGTTGTCAGATCTTTCCTTTTTCCGGAATAATAATGAACTTTGTTATTTCAAATGAATTACCCTGTATATTTTCTGCTTTTTGAAATCCTTAAGAAATACTGATTATTTTTCATGTAATGTCCCTTTACCTAAATGCCATAATTTCGGAGTTATAGCTACATTTACATTATCTCGGCCGAAGTTAAAATAATACATTTATGTGGCTATGACTGCTACAATAACAACTTTGACGTTTCAATAAATTATTATTGTTGGTGTTTATTGAAAGTCACAATGGATCGTTTATCTGAAAAAGAACGAATTGAGATTTTAATGATATTAGGATATGGTGATATGCGTAGAAGTCAACAAGAAACCTGTAATATCTTTAATAATTTTAATCCTAACCGAAATCCCATAACAAGATCTACTGTAAGTAAATTAGTAAAAAAGTTTAACGAAACTGGTTCAGTAAAAGATTTATTGAAATCAGGGCGCAGAAAAACTGCATAAACTGAAAACAAATCTTTAGATGTTTGTGTCCTGTTAGAAGACGATCCACACTTGAGTACTAGACAAATATCCAGGGAACTTGATATTTCGCAAACATCTGTAATGAAAATTTTACGTGATAATAAATTCCATCCATACAAAATAACGTTGTTTCAAGAGTTGTCAGATGACGATTTTGATAAGACGCGAAGAGTTTGCAGACATAATGATGGAAAAATGTTACAATCAAAACGATCCAAATTTTTTAAGTAATGTTATGTTTTGCGATGAGGCCACTTTTTTTATTAATAGAAACGTAAATCGGCATAATTGTAGATACTGGTCACGTAACAATCTTCGTTGGATGCGTGAATCCCACACCCAATATCCAGAAAAACTGAGTGTAAGGGCTGGAATAATAGGCGACAACATAATTGGTCCCTTTTTCATTGAGGGTAACTTAAATGGTCCGGCGTATTTAGATTTATTGGAAAATAGTATTATACCTGAGTTGGCTCGGTTATTTCCAAATCCAAGTAAGTATTTTCAATTACATTTTAATAAAAAAATTTCATTATTGGAAACTTTCAGACAATAACAATATCCCAAACGACAATATTTGGCTACAACAAGATGGTGCTCCACCTCACTATGCGCGTGTGGTGAGGCAATACCTAAATAATGTGTTTCCCAGAAGATGGATTGGAAGGCGTGGTTTTATCGAATGGCCCCCCGCGATCACCCGACATGAATCCTATAGACTATTTCCTGTGGGGTCACTTAAAAAACATCGGTTATAAAACAAAACCTGTCAATATTCAGGAATTAAAAGATAGGATTACCACAGAGATAAGAAGAATTGAGCAGTCAGGGATGTTGCAAAATGTATTGCAAAGTTTTAAAAATCGCATGGCTTGGTGTATGAAAGTACATGGACAACATTTTGAGCATCTGCTGTAATGGCCTTTACTGTATTATTCAAATTAAACGAGTTTATTCAATCATAACCATCTAAATGTATTATTTTAACTTCGGAGGAGATAATGTAAATGTAGCTATAACTCCGAAATTATGGCATTTAGGTAAAGGGACATTACATGAAAAATAATCAGTATTTCTTAAGGATTTCAAAAAGCAAAAAATATACAGGGTAATTCATTTGAAATAACAAAGTTCATTATTATTCCGGAAAAAGGAAAGATCTGACAACAATGTAAATACCACCATAATATCGGCCGTATCACAAGACCCTTGCACACCAAAATCTATAAAAATCGTGCAAGCCGTTTCCGAGATAATTGAGGCGTTCCATACTTAATATTCACTCTGTATATAAAAGATCAGAATGACAAAGAAGTTCTTAATTTTGCACGACATGTGCAGAGAAATCATCCTATGGAACTTGAAGTTGTTGAGATATTCTCAAAAAAACTTAAGAGCACAGAAAGAAGACACTTGCTCGATAAATTGAGAAGGAAAGGAAACTATATTAAGAATGCTAATTGTAGTGTATTTAGATTTATACTATTGTTAGTTATTGTGGCACCACTGTATTGTGCGCATGATCATTACTTGGATGAACGGAGCAGTGTTGCCAACCGTAGCGGAATTCCGCTACCGTGGCGGATTTTTGGGCTTCGTAGCGGCGTAGCGGCGGCGAGACCATTTTTTTTCTAAAGTAACGGAATTTGTCCCAATTAAATGACGGGAGGCCAGCACTGCTATACCAACATTCATACCCACTAACATTTCAAGAGAAATTAAAAACACTATGGAATATTTCTCTGCTTTTATTGTTTTGGGTACTTCCACCTTCTAAATCCGAGAAAGATTAATTAACTGGTTTTCTGATCAATTTCTACAATGAACGATTCCTACAAGAAACAATAAAATCGTTTTCAGTTACTGTTTCTATTTAACTCCACTCGCATGCCAGTTTATATGGTCTTTCCTGTAACTCTAGTGTGAATTAATTCAACGTAAATCGGTAGATCCCCGGAAAAAAATCGGGATCCGAGGTTATAAACAGAGGTAAAAACCATTTTGGTTTCAGTTGCATTCATTGCATTCACCAAGCTTTCAAGTAAAAAGTTAGTGTTTTTCTTTAGATGTCTCAGGCAAGTGACACAATGAAAGATTTTGTTATGTTAATTGTGTTTTGTATAGTTTAAAAACGTAGATATGAGCGATTCTGAAGACTTAAGCGACAGCAGTGAAGCTCTAATGCTTAAGCAAAAAAGAAAATCGCTAAAACACCGTCTGCATCACAAAACCATGGAAATGGAAGTAATGGAACCATCTGCGAGCACTAGCAGGGGAGATGTAGACACAGAAGGATCTGAAGAATACAATTCTGACTCTACAGTCACAGTGTTGACAGACCCTGGTTCTCGTTCTAGTTTTGTGAACCCGACCCGGTCAGCTTCAAGTAGCCAGGTAAAAACTAAACAGACTTCCCGTGTTCAACGCTTTTCCGAAAAATGGTTGGAAGATCCGAAATTAAAAGGATGGATTCAAATTGCTGAACATGATAACACGTACGCTAAATGCAGTGCTTGTATTGTTTATTTAAAAGCTAAGTATTGTGATCTCATAAATCATACCAATTCAAATAAGCACAAAAATGCTGTTAAAAAAATGAAGTGTTCAAAAAAAGTAGATGTAATGTTAAAGGACAAAATAAGCAAAAATGAGGAACACATTGATGTTATATGTGCAAACCTTAGAAGTGCCTTATTAGTAGCTGAGCATAATTTAAGTTTTAATGTTATAGACCATGTCACAAAAGTCAATAAGGTAAATTTTAAAGACTCCAAGATTGCCGAATCTTTGCAGTTAGGTCGAACAAAATGCACAGAGATTGTTCAAAATGTATTAGCTGCAGTGGTAACAGATCAATTAAAGCAGCAAATTAAAGGTAAAAAAGTATCAGTATTATTAGATGAAGCCAGCGATGTAAGTAATAAAAAGTTACTATGCATTTTGATTAAATTTATTCATGGTAAAGAAGTTAAAACTCAAGTTCTTGGTTTAAAAGAAGTAGATAGCGACCACGGAACAGCGAAAGGTTTATACGCCCTGCTGAAACAATCTTTTGCTGAATTTGAAATTGAAGAAAAAAATGTCATCGGTTATTGTGCTGATAATGCCAGTGTGATGATGGGGTCAAAAGAAAGCGTAAAGAAGTATTTGTTAAATTCTAATCCGCATTTGATTTCAAACGGCTGCATTTGTCACACTATTCACTTAGTGGCAGTTTCAGCAGCGGCGTGTTTACCAGAAAATTTGGAAAATTTTCTCCAAAATATTAGTACATATTTTTCAAGAAGTCCTAAACGCCAGTCTGTACTGGAAACGTTTCAAGAATATATGAATAATGCAAAATTAAAAATTTTAAAGCCAAGTGCAACTGGCTGGTTAGCTTTATCCAGATGTGTAGACAGAATTCTTGAAATGTGGGACGTGTTAACGGAATTGTTCCGATTAGCTGATTTTGAGGGAGAATCTGAAGTAGCAAAAATAATATACAATGAATTATGCAACCCTGTTACAAAAGCTTATTTGTTGTTTTTAAAATAATTTTATTCGGAATCATATGGTAATATGTGCATTCCTAACCGCCTCAGAGGGTGGGAAATTAACCATTCCTAACTTACTTTTAATTCCCTCTCTTGGTCAGGAATGTAATCATTCCCTACCTGTTATCCCTCTCTTGGTCAGGAATGTGATCATTCCCGACCTGTTGTAAGTTCGTAGTTTGCTCGGTAGAGGGCGGGTGCATTATTAGGTCAAGTTTGTCACTTCAGTTGTCAGTTGTAAATAATTATTATTTGTTAAAAAATATGATGATTCCGAATAAAATAGTATACAAACCTCGGCGGGACGTTTCCTCCTGTCTCGAGCATTAGCTCACCTCGGGCATGGGCCCTCGGTGAGCTATCTTAGCTCTCGACAGGAATGAAACACTTCCCGCCTCGGTATGTAATCTACTATTACCTGTTTTTAATCAGTTCAATGCATTCTTTCAGTCTGAAAAGTTATTGACTCCTTTTATATATTCAGAATGTTTAAGATTTTTGAAAACATTGGGAACTAATTTCTTAAAAAAAGAGTACTTATCTGATACAATTATTGATGTTAATAGCTTTCATCCTCACTGTCTTTTGCCTATTGAGGCTATTCAAGTCGGATCGTCGACATCATTTGACAAAAATTTAAAACAACAATTTTTATTAAAATGTCTTGTTTTCTACCAAAAAGCCTTTAAAGAATGTCAAAGTCGATTCCCTCTAAATAACTTTTTTAAGAACTTAAATTTTATTCAAATAGATATTGCCCTAAACTCAAATACTGACATAAAATGTGTGGCTGATAAAATAAAGCCTGATAATGTGGATGATTGCATAAAGGAATATAATCAGTTAAAAACTTATTTTTCTGATGAAGAAAAGTCAACCTTGCCTAAGGATGTAATACAGTTCTGGACATATGTTAGTAATTTAAAAAATTTTAACGACGAATATATTTTTAAAAACGTTGCCGAATTAGCTTTGACCATTTTATGTATTCCACATGGTAATGCCGACGTCGAAAGAGTATTTTCGAGTATTTCTGATATTAAAACTAAAAAAAGAAATAAACTTTTGACACCACTTCTTGAAGCTGTATTACGCATAAAACTTGACCTACACTGCAATAAATTGTGTTGTTATAATTACCAGTTTACCAAAGAACACTTTAAAAGGTATAACGTTAATATGTATTCCTTTAAAAATTAAGGTTTTGGTGTTTTTTTTTAGATTAAGTTGTGTTTTTTGTTGGATATCCATTTTAAAACGAAAATGTTTCCTGTTTTCTTTTTGTTCCTGTGTGAAATGTTTATATTTTCATGAATAAAAAAATGAAGAAATAAGCACGTTTCTTATAATTATTGCTTTTCCTGTCCAAGAAAATTGTAGCGGTTTTTTACAAAATGTAGCGGAATTATTAGCTGAATGTAGCGGTGGAATGCGCCAGACAGTTGGCAACACTGGAACGGAGATTCATCCGCTAGGCAGTGATGGTATATGGGAGGGATTATCCCACTTTCGCGGGATATTCGAAACAAAATCGGATAAAGGTTTTTTTTTACAATATGTCTGAAAAAGAGGGATTTTTTATCTTCCGACTGCCAAACAGTAAAAGGCATTAAAAAACAAAAAAAATACGTGTTTTGTTCACTTGGCCGAAAAATACATATTCAGTTTCATGCTGGGTTTATTAAAAAATCGCTATGTAATAAGAGTAGATATTTGCGACATTTCGCCGAAGCACTTATGTAGGTATAATAGGACATTCGGAGCCAGTCTGGCGATTCGTGATTGTAAAATTCATAGAATCAGCGTTTCGGTTATTATGTGTGTATTTACCAATTAAAACAATCTCACTTCTCATTTCCATTTCAGTCGGTTCTTTTCTTTCATAGCTGTGAGAAGTTCATTATGTCGAGTGATAGCGATGATGTTAATTGCGCGAAGAAAACTAAATATCCTTCAAAAAAAAAGGTATTCTCTTTTAAGTGGTTGAACGATGATGAATTTAAAACTTGGGTAGAACCCATAACAACGAGCAAAAATAAATGCAAGTGTATCGCATGTAACAAAGTTTTAAGTTGCGGTAAAAGTGAATTACAAAGACATGCAGCGACAGCCCTTCATACTAAAAACATGAAACTGCGAAAAACAACGCAAAAATTGGATGCACATTTTGTTGTCACCCAATCCGAGTGTACAAAACAAAAAAAACATGAAGCACAAGTTAAGACTGCGGAATTGGTATTAGCAGCTTTTATTGCCGATCACAATGTTGCGTTTCAAGTCACAGATCATTTGGTTCCGGTGTTGAAGAAAATTGCTCCGGATTCAAAAATAATCCAAGATATAACCCTCAAACGCAAGAAATGCACAGCAGTAATTTCAAATGTGTTAGCGGAATTTGAAACTGAAGAATTGGTGGAGATCTTAAAAGAAGTAAGAACATTTTTTGTATTCTAATGTAACTTAACGTTGAGGTACTTTATAATTTGTAGAATAATTTCTCCATTCTTTGCGACGAAAGCACCACCATCGCAACAGAAAAAATACTTACTATTGTGGTACAATATGTAAATCGGATAAGTAACTGTCTCGAATGCAGATTGTTAGAACTTTTACATCTAGATGCCAAGGACGGAACAGCCGAAATAATATATGGAACTGTTACGAATTTTTTTGCTAATAAAAATATACCGTTGACGAATATCACTGGATTGGCTTGTGATGGGGCTGCAGTTATGGTGGGCAAACAAAATTCTTTTTTTTCAAGACTGAATTCTGATGTCCCTCATGTCGTTCTCTTGCGGTGCATTTGCCATTCTGCAGCCTTAGTCGCCAATAAGGCTTGTGAGACCCTTCCAAATGATTTGGAAGATCTTATAAGAGAAATACGAGGGTGGTTCAAATATAAACCGGAATTTTGCTGTAAAAAATTTTATTATTAAGTTACAGAGCTGAAATGTTTTACAGTTTTTCTAGATAGTCTCCGTCACACTCTACACACTTTTGCCATCTCTCCGGAAGCTTTAGGATGCCTTTTTCGTAAAAATCTTTCGGCTTGTCACGTAACCATTCGCGCACGAAAGATTCTACCTCCGCATTGCTTTTGAATCGCTGTCCGCCAAGTGCCTCTTTCAATGGACCGAATAAATAATAGTCGTATGGCGACAAATCGGGACTATAAGGAGGGTGTTCCAGTGTTTCCCAACCCAATTCGTGCAATGTTTCCATCGTAAGCCGAGCTGTATGCGGTCTGGCGTTGTCTTGCAGCTATATCGCAGTTCGGATTGGAATCTCGCGTCGTTTCGATCTGTAGGCAGGTTTCACCGTGTGTTTTAGAAGGCTACTATAATACTGCACGTTCACAGTTCGTTGTTCAGTAAGAAAATCGACCGCAATTACTCCTCTCATGTCCCAAAACACGGTACACAACACCTTTCTCGCTGACAGTGTAACCTTCGCTTTAACTTGGCGCGCATGTGGCAAGTTTGCCACCACTTCTCGGCCATTTCGAAAAGCGGAACACCAATCATACACTTGAGTCTTGGAGAGGCACTCATTCCCGAACTGCTCGAGCAATTTCCGATAAATTTCCGCGGTTTTTACATTATCTTTGACCAAAAAACGAATAATAATGCGTTGCGCAACAGACACTGGTACGTCCTTCTCACTCATGGCTACAACTACACTGACAAGCGAAATTACGCGGTCCCAGCTGTTCTCTACGCTTTGTAACAGACCAATCTAACATCCAGTACAGCCACTTTAACGACACTAACTTCTTCGCGCGTTTATTCAAAAATTCCGGTTTATATTTGAACCACCCTCGTATATACATATATTGGAGGTAGTTCCAAACGATGTGATCAGCTGAGGGAAATGCAGGATTTTTTTCAAGCTAAACACTACAAAATTCTAAAATTATCGGGAACGCGGTGGTTATCAAGGCATCAGTGTGTTGAGCGAATATTAATTAATTGGAAAATTTTAACTTCCTACTTTGAAATCGCTCTTTATGAAGATAAATTAAATAGTGCCAATTCAATATTACATAAGTTAAAAAGCCCTGAGATACAGTGTTACATGGAATTTCTAAAATATGCTTTAAATTATTTAAACCAGTTCAACGCATTGTTTCAATCTAAAACGACATTAATATTTAGTTTGCAAAAAGAAAGCAAACGCTTGCTATTGCAATTTTGTCAAAATTTTATAAAAGCTGACAAATTGACCGATAAAATGACAGGAACTATTTTGCACCCATCTAACTATTTACAACTTGAAAATATATTCATTGGAGCTGATTCAGAGGCTATTTTTCAAACATTAAGTACATACAGTCAAACACAAATTAAAATCAAAATTTTAAGTTTTTACACTACAGCTGCAGATGAAATGTTTAAAAGGCTACCTATAAATGATCCATTATTCACAGAATTTGAATTTATTCTTCCCAAAAACGCTTTTAATAGAAGTAGAACAGTGCATTTATTGGAACTACCCAATCTATGTAAACAATATGGGAATATAATTGACTCCACTGCTTGCATTAATGAATGGAGAAGTTTACCATTCTATTTCAACACTGAAGAAATACAGGAATTCGAAAATCTAAGTTTGCCCCAGTTTTGGTTGAAATTGAGCAATATTCAGGATTTTACCCAAGAGTTTAAGTTTAAAAATATTTCAAAATTGGCGTTAATAGTTTTAACATTACCTCATTCAAATGCTGAATGTGAACGAATATTTTCGGTGGTAAACGATGTAAAAACAAAGAAAAGAAACAAAATGGGGGAAACATCTTTGAATTCTATTTGCGTCGTTCGATCTGCATTCAAATCAAAAAATATTGACTGCACATCATTCGACCCAAACGACAAGCATTTTAAATTGTTTAATAATAGAATATATAAAACAGAGTAAAAACATAATTATACTTATTTTTAGTTGTTAATAAAAAAAAAATTTAAGCGTTTTTTATTTAACGGTGAGAAACAGGAGGGAGGAGGGATAATGTCTCGAAAAGTGGGATAATTTCTTGTCGCTAGAGGGAGCTTCCATTGACAGCACCTACCATCACTGCCGCTAGGCACTTGATGTTTGGTAATATTGGAGTTTGGTTTGGCAATAAATTACGCACTCGATTTATTAGTGTTTTATTTGCTAATCCTACCCAAAATATATTACAAGTTGGCGACGAGTAAAAAGAAATCGAACCATCGCGGTAATAAAAGCCTATTACGTAAAAAAAGTAGTGAAGTGAACCGAAGTGAGCGACCACGTGAACGCTACAGGAGAGGAGATGCCACCGTCATCAAGCGCACCGACACCGGTAACCGCAACAGCGATGATCGGAAATCCAAGAGAATTTTGCTTACAAGAATCAGATTGGAGTATTTTTAAAGCAAGGTTGGAACAATTTTTCGTGGCTAATAAAATAGAAGATCCAATAGTGAAGAGAGCTCTTCTTTTAAATGCCTGCGATGAAGAAGCGTATAGATTAATTTACAGCCTATGTATTCCCGTTGTTCCAGAGGATAAAACATATATATAAAACATATCAGATGTAGATTTTTCAGATTTAAGTGAAGTTTTGGAAACGATGTTTATGATAACCTCTGAAAGTAAACAAAGTAATAAACCTATTGTTTTACAAATAACGATTGATAATCAAAATTTTATGTTTGAACTAGATACTGGAGCATCAGTATCAGTTATATCTTGTGAGTTGTGGCAAGAATATTTAAATTATTTTGAAATACAAGACACTGATAAAACATTGCTTAGCTATGATGGTTCATTAATTACACCATTAGGTTATATAAACGTAAACATTGGTTACAATAACTTAAGGAAGCAAATTAAATTATTTATAGTTGATAAGGGTGGACCACCCCTATAGGGCGTGATTTCTTCAATTCTTTTAATTTGTCAATAAATCGTATTAATGATATAAAATACAATAATACTGATTCATTAAAACAAGATTTAATTAAAACATTTCCTAATGTCTTTTCGTCTGTGTTAGGTTGTTACAATGGAGGCACCATACATCTAGCAGTACAAGAGCAAGCGAAACCGAGATTTTTCAAACCTCGACCATTACCGTTTGCGTTGCGTGAAGGAGTGGAAAATGAATTGAAGAGACTAGTTGATGAAGGCATTTTGAGCCCAGTATCACACAGCGAGTGGGGAACTCCAATTGTTCCGGTTATTAAGAAAGGAGGTGGGATTCGAATATGTGGTGATTTCAAAATCACTCTCAATCCAGTCTTGCATGTGAACAAATATCCTTTGCCACGTATTGAAGATCTATTTAGTAAGTTACAAGGGGGCATGGAGTTTACCAAAATAGACTTAACTAATGCATATCAACAAGTCAAATTAGACTCTGAATCAAAACGATTAACTACCATTAATACACACAAAGTTTTATTTGTGTATAATAGGTTACCATTTGGTATTGCTAATGCGCCAGCTATTTTTCAATGTATTATGGAGCAAATACTTGCTGGAATAGATGGGGTTGCCTGTTTTCTTGACGATATCCTTATAACGGGACGTAATCGTTCCGAACATATTTCCAGGGTACAAGAAGTAGTAAAGAGATTAGATAAGAATTCATTGACAATTTCTATTAATAAATGTGAATTTTTTTAAGAAATCTGTTACATATTTAGGTTATAAGATTGACAGTAACGGTTTGCATACTTGCAAAGATAAAGTTAGGGCTATTTTGGAAGCTCCTGTTCCACAGAATGTAACACAATTAAAATCATTCTTGGGATTTGTAAATTTTTACAATAAATTTATACCTAATGGCTCAATCATTCTCCAACCTCTGTATAATTTACTCAAAAAGAATGTACGATTTGAATGGACCGAGGATTGTTCAATTTCTTTTGACAAAGTAAAAGGTATTTTAGCTTCTTCACCTATTTTAGTGCATTATAACCCAGAATTGCCAGTTATACTGTCAGTCGACAGCTCATTCTATGGTGTTGGAGCAGTTATTTCACACAAATATGATGAAAATGATGAAAGGCCAATAGCCTACGCTTCTCAAATGTTGACAAAAAGCCAACAAAACTATTCACAGGTCGAGGAGGCATGGGCCATAATTGTAGGCGTTAAAAAATTTTTCCAGTACCTTTATGGCAGGAAATTCATTATTAGGACTGATGCAAAATGTTTATTAACTTTATTTGGAAACAAAAAGGGCATACCCATTCTAGCAGCACATAGATTGCAGCGTTGGGCTTTGATTCTTTCCAATTATACTTATGAAATTGAATATGTAAAATCGGAACTAAATCAAGCAGATTTATTTTCCAGATTGCCATTAAATCAATATTTTATGGAGAATGATTGTGATAATCCATATCTAAATTTTATTGCATCTAACGATGATTTACCCATTGACTGGGAACAAATCAAGAAAGAAAGCATAAATGATTCTGATATACAGAATGTTTGCACATATGTAAGACGGGATTGGCCAAGAGCACTTGAGCCGCACTTAAAACCGTATTTAAAATTTAAAAATTGTTTTTCGGTTGTAGACGATTGTTTGATGCTGGGCCACAAAGTGGTTTTACCATATTCATTGAGAAGTAATTATTTAAAAATGCTTCACGCAACCCATTTAGGAATGGTAAAAACTAAAAGTTTAGCTCGTTCTTATGTATGGTGGCCTCACATCAACAATGCCATAGAAATGCTCATTAAAAGTTGTCAATTTTGTTTAAAGACTCAAAACTCTCCTCCAAAAACTCCTCTGCAAACGTGGGAGTATCCTAAGGAACCTGGGGATCGAATTCATTTAGACTATTTGGGTCCTATTTTTCAAAAATATTATATTTTAGTAGTAATTGATGCTCATAGCAAATGGCCAGAGGCTATGATAACGACTAATACGACATCATCTACTACCATAAATTTATTAAGAGAAATTTTTGCCAGATTTGGATTACCTAATAATCTTGTCTCTGATAATGCTAGGTATTTCAAATCGGACGAATTTCAAACATTTCTAACGAAAAATCACATTAAATTTAAAGAAATAGCTCCTTTTCATCCAGCTTCGAATGGCCAAGCTGAGAATTCAATAAAAACTATTAAACGGGCTTTACTCAAAAGTTTTGGATCAAACTTCAACTAAAAAATTACATTTAGTTTTAAACAATTTCTTATTATCCTACAGGATAACACCTCATTGTACAACTGGTGTGTCACCAGCACAGTTAATGTTAAATAGAAAACCAAGATCTGTACTAGATTTTATAAATGATAATGTGAACAACGATATGAGTAATAAGTTAACTAGCAATGTACAAAATAGGGTAATTAAGGAACAAGAGAAGCAGATTCAATTTTATGGAGGGAAGAGAAATAGGGAGTACAATGTAAATGAATTAGTAGCAGTTAGAGATTATAGAATACGGAATAAGCCAGGTTGGATAAAAGGAATTATAAAAAAAAGAATAGGTTCTAAAAGTTATTTTGTACATATACCTGCATTAGAAAGGACATGGCGTAGACACATTAATCAAATAATAGATTATAACTTTTCAGTTGATAATTTGAAACAATTTGAACATGTTATTTCTAATCCGGTACTTAATGATGGTACTGAAAACCTAAATTCAGATTTGACTTGTCAGGATGTACACCTTAATGAAAACGAATTAGAATTAAGACGTAGTGAAAGGAACAGAAACAAAAATGTAAATTATAAAGTAGATTAACTGATTTAGTATGTTAATAATATGTGATCTGTAAGTTAAGTTATTTTTTTTAATGTTGTAATAAATTAAAAGGGGAGAAGTGTAGTGTATTTAGATTTATACTATTGTTAGTTATTGTGGCACCACTGTATTGTGCGCATGATCATTACTTGGATGAACGGAGATTCATCCGCTAGGCACTTGATGTTTGGTAATATTGGAGTTTGGTTTGGGAATAAATTACGCACTCGATTTATTAGTGTTTTATTTGCTAATCCTACCCAAAATATATTACACTAATGAAGCCTATAAACCTGTTCGCAAATCGTATATCCCAAATCAGTCTGTTTTACCTTGCGAAAACTGTCTGGGATTTTTTTTCTGCAGTCACTTTATCGTCGCAAAAAACAATGCTGTGGAAATTCTACCAAATCACAAGTTTCCGGACAAAATAAACTGGTTGAATCTATGAAAGTTAGCCGACAATTGAGAGAAGAGGTTTTTCCTAATACGAGACCAGATAAGACATCTTTTACAGTAAAGGAAGACGTATTAATATGTGAATTTGGTGCAAGATACATGAAACTGCATCGAGAGAAACACTTTATTAATGTAACGTCGCGCAAGCTGAGAGAGCTTGGAAGATTATTGATCGAAGTTAAGAAAAGGGAACCCTCAATACAAAATCTATTCGAAGCCCTCAAACCACAATACTTTGACCTAATTGTTGAGGCTACCAAATTTGTAACCAACTATGATCATGTGCAGGATGTTTTGGTTCTCCCAGTTTTGCAATGAATATTGTAACATCTTTGAAACAATGTTGTGATATTGCTATCACGTACGCACTCAGAAAGAAGGGTAACTTTGGAACAATTACTGCCTCCCAAGCAGAAGCAGATCTGAAAACAATGATCCATTTACTTACTTCTAATTGGAGATATGTAATTTCTTCTCAAGCAGCAAATAATTTTAATTTGAATAGGTGGAATAAGATGACAACCATTCCTTTAGCTAGTGATTTGAAGATTTTGAGAAAATATTTGTTGGATTTGGCGAACAAGTCAATTGAAAAACTGAGAAATGATGAAAATGATAAAAATGATATTTTAGGTTATAACTCTCTTTTAGAGTCTATTTACTGTCGAGTTATAATTCTAAACCGAAAGCGACCCGGTGAACTTCAGAGAGTACAAATTCATACTTATTTATCAGGAAATAGTGAGAAGATAAGCTACGAGGAATTTAATAGTGCCATCTCACCGACAGAACAAATTCTTCTAAAAACTTTAAAAAGAGTTGTAATAAGAGGCAAAAGGGGCAGAGGTGTTCCAGTTTTGTTCAGTTCCGATGTTCAGCAACACATTAAGTTCTTACTCGAAGTAAGACCAAGATTGAGTACGAGTTTGAAATTAGTCCTGCTTCAGAAAAAGCGGCAAAGCAGTACATTGCCAATGATAAAATAAACAAGAAATATGCAGCACAGATCCAGATGCTAGCAGCACAAAAACAAAAATGTTTGTTCTGTGGCAAAACCCCGATTTTGAAGAATCGAAAGGTATCAGAGGTTATTTGGGTGAACTTTACTGAAATGTTTGTCGCCGATTTAACTGATGTAGCATATATAAAACGTTTATCCTTTATTTTACAGCTATAGCATTCTTGTGAAATATACCTGACATGTAATTTTACTGATTTAAAATAAAGCTAAATTAACTGTTTTATTTTTTTATTACTTATGTAGTATCTAAATATTTATTCCTCTACAAAAAAATGATAGGAGACTTGTAGCCAGTATCTTGCAGATCGCAATTGGTTGAGTTTTAGTATGTACTTAAATTTATAAAAATACTATTTATGTATAGATAAAAAGATCAGAATGACAGCTGGTTTCTTTGTCGTTCAACTAATAAAGACACGAAGTTGATTGAATCGGTACCACTGCGCCTAAGTTATATCTTGATAAGGATTTCGAAACTGATGAAGAAAGAAATGAACGCGAGGCAAAAGCTTTAAGTTTACAACCCATTAACCCGCTATTAGAAATGTCGTTAGTTTCAAGTGGAAAGATTTCTTGGAGTCGTTACTTCACAAAGAAAGCCTATCAAAGCTTTCTGTGAGGTTTACCAAAATGAAATATAATATAAATACAAAGATTAGTTAAAGTTTCACAAGTTTTATTAATATCTTAACCTGACAATATTTTTTCGACACTTTGTGTCATTATCAAAGGTAGATAAGATTGATAAACAAACACTTTGCTAAGGATGAATACATACAGAAAATAGGTAACTAGATACAATACATAACAAAAAATTAAATATCTAACACTTCTAATAAAGGAGAATTACTAAGCTCAGTTTGTTCATTCATTAAAGGTACTGTGCGTTTATGTCTGTATATTTCAAAAGCTTCTAAAATGTCTAATTTGTGTTTGTTGTTGCAAAAATGTAAGAATTTAATGTTGTTTTGAGGTGTCATTGGGTGGTTCTGTTCCAAAATGTGTTTGGCATAATTCGATTTTTCTGTATGTTTAAGTCTATAAGAGCGTACGTGTTCTTTGTATCTTATGTCAAAATTTCTAAGTGTTTGTCCAATATGAACCGAGTTACAAAAAGAACAATTCAAACGGTAAATGCCAGATCTCATGATATCTTGTGTTTTGTCTTTAGCATTGAATAAAAATGGAAAGGTGTTGGTGTTAGTTTTATAGGTTATTTTGTAACTGGTGGTTTTTCTAATTATAGTTGCAATTTGTTCTGATATCTTGCCAAAGTATGGTATTGATATGTAGTTTGTGTCTTGTATTTGAGTGTCAATTGGAAATATTCTTTTGATAGCTAACCTATAATCTTTTTGTTGAATTAAAGTGTCAATCATGTTATGGTTATAATGGTTTGCATGTGCTAATTGTTTAATTATTGAAATTTCTTTATCAAAATGTGATCTTTTCATTGGAGTAGTTAAAGCTCGGTGTACTAAAGAAGATCTATAAGCCGCTAGTTTATTCATTTTATGATGACATGAATCGTTAGGAATAGTGGCGTCTGTGTTTGTGGGTTTTCTGTATATGGAAAAATCAAATTCATTGTCTATATTAATTGTAATAGTTAAATCAAAAAAATTAATAGCTCTGTTTTGTTCTTTTTCTAGTGTAAACGTGATGTTTGTGTGAAGACTGTTAATAAGAATTAAAAATTCATTGATAACCTCAAAAGAACTGTCAAAACAAGCTAAAATGTCATCAACGTAACGAAACCAAAAAATAATGTGTTTAGAAAGATCTAATTCAAATATTCGATCTTCCAAATTATCCATAAATATGTTAGCTAATAGAGAATTACCCATAGGTAAACCATCCTGTAAATATATTATATTATTAAAAGTGAAATAATTTTGACTGATACAAAGATCAAATAATTGAATTAACTATAATCTTTTTACTAATTCTACATTACTATTAAGGGAATTGTGGCTGTAGAAAAATATGATGAAAATATAAAAAAATTATTGCAGTTGATAGATTTTAATGTACAAAGTTATTTCCTAGAAAATCTTTAATGTTTAGGAAGTTTGTTTATGCATAAATTGCATATAAAAATAACACACGATCTTATGCAAAATGGCAAGTTGTTGATACCTTTATTATAATAACTTCATAAAAAATGATGAAAAAAACTTAACACCAAAACATTTCACGTAAAACCGTTGTAAGATTGTGCCGTTAAAGTTTCAAATTTGTTAGGAGGATAGTTTTGCCAAAAAATAAATTAATACGAAGAATTTGTCGATTGAACGCTTGATATAGCTCACTTGGTAACAACGTCGCATTGTGACAAACTACCGGGAAACTTAAATGCTTTATATAGCTCCATATAAAACCAGTGCCGTTGGTAATTTACATCTCGAAAATAAAATCAGTTGTATTAAATAAAAAGATACATAATTCGGGAATTTCTTACTGCTACGTTTTAAATGAATCTGAATAAATGGTGTTTTATATACATATATTTGCAAAGATAACCTCAAAACATGAGTCAACGTCATTTAGTGCATTAATTTGATTTTATCAGAACAACAAACGAAATATTGGTGCCAACTGAAGGCAACGTTGTCACTTTTTCACTACTCTAGAAGCGTATAATTTATTTATATTCTAGAGAGATTTCTTTAATTTTTAGTGTTTACATAGTAATGTTATTTTATATTTACTAATAAAAAAGTAAACTTGAATGAAATTTCTGGTTAGAACAATTGTTTCTTTCGTCAGTTTTTCACGTTCTTAAGTTTGGACTAGACAGTCAAAAGTTCATCTCCGACTTTAAAAAAACTAATAATTAATTAAAAACATATATAAATAATAACTAATTGCTTTCACATGCATTTTAATAAAACTAGTATCGTTTGAGCCATTATTTGAAGCAAGACTATGTAATTATTTCTATTTGTCAAAATAGCACAGTTCCATAATTTTTGGCTCAGACTATCCCACCACAATTTCCTTAACTAGGAAATTATCTAACAAAGGAATGCAAATGCAAATTGGTTTTGGGATAGATTATGATCTTTCGAATTTTATTTTTTACTCAAGGTTTGGATAAATATTATTGACAATGTTGAGGTTCTAAACGCTAATATTCAGAAAGTATAAAAAGTTACAAAAATAGCCTTTATTTTATGTCAAGATTCTTGAAGAACGCCGCAACAATTTCAAGACCTTCTGGAAGACTATATCTGAAGAACGAAATAGGGGTGATGATGATGAACACAGCCTGCTCAGGATAAAGAAAGTTACTCTAAAAGTGGATTAATGTGTAAATCAATATTACTAATACACCAAAAGATTTATACAGATCTTTATATTTTGAAATCATTGACACTGTAAAGTTCAACCCTGTCCTACTCCTTCGTTAACTAAAAAAGTTAATTTTGAAGATAGTTTAAAATATATTCAAACGGAGAAATCTATTTACAATAAGATTTAAGGGTGTTTGAGAAACTACCCTCGACAAGGTATCGGAGTTAATTGTATTTGGATAAATTAAATTCAGTGATTAAATTCTGAATTAGTCTCCAGTGGAGGATCCTGTTCCAGCGAACTTTTGTATATTTTCTTCGTCAGCCCCACGTCATTGGTGGGTTGTATTGTTGGTGTATCAGTTGATGGTTTCTTAACGATAATTGCCGTTCACCGTGGGAGACACTCTATAGGAGGTACGGCCTACCATCCATCCCGCTACCATCTGGATACACCGATCTATCTAAGGAATCGTGACAGATAAGTTCTTAGCTCATAATTATGCTCGAGATAACACCTAAAGTGAGAGACTGTTTTGCCAACCAAACATAAATTTTAAATTCATTATTATCATTTTTTAATCTTACTATTATTTAATTTATTATTATATTACAATATTTTAGTAACTAAACCATCAATAAATACAAAGGTTAATCTATAACATTATTTCGCATGTAAATTCCGGGGCAGCTGTCTAAGGGGGAAAGCGTATTTTGTTGAATATGAATTGTTTTATTCTGGATTCAATAAATGTATAAAACTAATGGATTTCTATTACTGGATTGAAAATATTTTAAGTTAATGAGAAAAGACGTCACAGCTGTTGTCCAGGTTTCAACAAAAATCTATGCCCCAAAAGCAGAAACGAAAAACGATATGTCCTGGGTCCGAACTACCAACATCAATGCAAGCTATTGAACGTCTAAACAACCATGAAAATCATAAAGTTCTAAGGCAAGACCAAAAGCGACTAAGAGCAAGAAAAAATAACAGCAAACATGTTCTTCTATCAACAGTAGTGCAGAATAAGAAATTACCCCATTCGTAGTTACACCAAATCTATATAATATGAACTGTTTTTTCGGGCGTCGTGTCGATTGGATATAGATATTACCGTTTTGAAGTTTTGTGATTTTGTAGATATTCCTAGAGTATTGTCAACCGAATACTTCTCAGTTTATGAAGATATAGGAAATGTCGTTGACGAAATTGCTTTAGAAGAAATTGAAAAAGCTGGAATAGAGGAATCAAGGATAGTAAAGAAAATGAACGAGGTTGAAAACTAAGGCTACTCTTGCATTTCGGTTATAGCTGACGGGGCCTGGAGTAAAAGATCATACAAAACAAAATACAGCGCCTTGTCGGGAGTAGGGTACATCATAGGAACAGAGACAAATAAACTTTTGTACGCAATGTATTCGCACAGGGGTCCTGAAACAGGATATAGTGACATGATTTCAAAGAAAGTTGTTAATGCAGTGTCATATCTTCAACAGTTTAATTTGTAAATCTATTGGCCGTAAAAGGGTAAGTTTCCTTTGTTTGAGTCATTTAATTGTGTTGTGTTATTTATGTTTTCAGATTAATTACGCCCTGTATGAAATAATGAACAAAAATATGTACAGGCACTTGTTAAAGCCTTGTCCAATAATGAATCTGGAAAGTTTGTTAGAATTCATCAAACGTCAGTGGTTTAACATTTCATCAAAGAGGAGAAGAGCCATTATAAAAGCACCTTCTGTAAAAAGAATCCAGGCAGCTTGTGGGGCGGACCAGGATTATGGAGAAGACATGTTTTATCAGAAAAAGAAATTAGGTAAAGAAAAGAAAAATGCTTAAAAAAGCAAAGAAGAAATCATTTACCTGGGAGTTAATACTAGGTCACAGGCATTAAACCCATTATGGAAGAAAAGACAGATGTTACCGACTTGCAGCATCTAACTGTGGTCAGATTTGCAGACGAAGACCCACTACCCCATCTAATAAATTCGTGCTGAATCATTTGTATAGTACTGTAATGATCTTATTATATAAATTATCACCACATATATCATTACATTCAATGCTTGACTAACCGACGAAAGCAATAGTAAGTCCCTTTAAAATAAATTCTAAACCTGATTATAATCTCAAAAACAAACAATCCCATCTCAAGATAACTATTAGTCTGTTGAAAAGATATGTAGATCCAGATGACTACACTAAAGAAGATATACAGAGAAATAGAGTCGAGTTTAATAAAACTCTTAAAAGACCTCAGCTTCCTGGCTGCTGCATACATATTGATGCAAAGAAGTGTGATGAAACTTTCTGATTGAACTCATCATATATTACGTCAAGACAATATCAATAAAGGTCGGTCTGCTGAAAACAAGGTACAATCAACAGCATTTAATGTAAAGAATGGAGGGATATGACACAGCATCTCTAAAGCTGAGGCATTAGCTATAGTCAAAGGTGCAGCAGCATTAGTTGATTTATCCGATACAGAAACAATGGCTGATAATAAAGTTGAAATGGCAGGTCCTTACATGAACTTTCTCAGCGGCTTTGGATATACAGTGGTGGTCACAAAAACAGAACCATCACTAGAAAGGTGAATAAATCAGCTTTCCAAATAAAATACCCCAGAAATAAGACTCCCAATTATCATGCCGTCAAGTTGCTATCTATTTAAATTGAAGTGGCAATAAACGTACGTACCGTACGGTAATAAAAGTACCGATTATACTGAAAAGGTATTCCCCGAATGCATTAACATGTAGTTCACACTGGTCATAATAATAAAGCCATCTGTTCAGTGGTGAATGTACTGCTGTAATAAGCAAAACTTAATATTCATTTCTGTGTAAATTTACTTGTGTTAACACAGTGTTGGCTCATTTTCATAATTTTATACATTTAAACGCTTATAATTTGATATAATGGGACGTAATGTATTTTTTAGGCAATTGTAATTGGAAAAGCAACAGGAAAGATCTTGTTTTTAGGGGTAAGAAATAAGTACTGCAGCATTTGTGCACGTGCAGAATCTAAGGATGAAAGACCCCCAGAACATATTTGCTTCAAAAATTGGTCTGGACCTTCTGGCGCTATGCAAGCAGACATCATTGTCGAAGCATTTAAAACAACTACAACAAAGCATAATCTTGTATATCTAAAGTTCATTGCCGATGGTGATTCCACAGTCTATGCAAAAATAAGAAAGGAAGTGTCATATGGCAGTGATGTTGAAAAAATACATTGTACCAATCATGCAATCAAGAACTATAGTAAAGCACTATACAAAATCAAAGCCGACATGACCATTGATTCGAAAGGACGAAAATTATTGACCAAAAAGACAATAAAACACTTAGAGCAAATTGTCATGCGAGTTTTATACATAAATGCCCATGGTGACGTTGCCACATTGAAATCAGATTTAGCAAATGGACCAAATCATGTTTTCGATCACCATTTAAATTGTAAGGCAAGTTATTGCGATAATGGTGGTAAAGCAGAAAATAGTAATGTTCAGTTCCTGGAAATGACGGGTATTTATTACCCCATAATTAGTAAGTCATCATTTGTTCATTTCAATTTACTATTCTTAATATAAATTATCATTTAGGTGCTTTAGACCGATTAATTGTTAAAGGTCATCAATTAATTGACAATGAGACGAACAATCGTGCTGAGCTGTTTATGTCTATATTATGTAAGTTCAATGCAGGTAAAAGACTAAACTTGACACAGAGAGGATCATTTGCAACACGTGCTCATCTTTCTGGGCTTCAATATAATGATGGAATTGCATGGCAAGCAAAATCATGGAAAGCCGTAATGAATCAAAGTCCTGGTCAAAATTAAAAAAAATTGATTAAGAGAAAGGAGAGGAGCCACGAACTTGATTGCAAGAGGAGGCTCGAGTTTTCTGCATCTAAACATAAGAAAGTGGCAAATAGAAATTCAGAGACAACAACCAAAGTAAACGTGACGACACATCAAGATTATGGCGAGAAAGCAGATGAAACTATATTGAGTACTGAGGAACTACTCTTCGAGAAAAACAGATTATTAAATAGACTGCAGGTAATCTAATATTATAATATTCCCTTTGAATAAAAAAGTCAATCACTTATGAAAAAGCCATAAATGATAAATTCTATTCACTATTTCAGATAATGTGTTTTTTAATGATTTATATTGATCAGATAAAATTGCACTCAAAAATATTGATACACGAAGGAAATAAAGGGGCTTAGCCTGATTTCACATACACCCGAATAATCTTGATCAAGTGGTTTACAAAATACTGATTGGTTTGCAGGTATGCCAAGAAGATGCTCGTAGAATAGAAGAGGATTCTAAAGGTCAATGGGATAATCCTTTCTTTAGATCAGTACGGAAAGATCGCCTGACAGCGTCTTTCTTTGGAGAAGTATGTCGAAGAAGAGCAAGAACTCCATGCCACAATTTAGTAAACAAAATTTTATATGGACATAACTTTATCACAGAAGCTACTGAATATGGCACAATTAAAGAGAAGGCTGCTATAGAGAAATTCAAAAAAAGTCGGCCAAATTGCATCGTTAATAATTCTGGATTCTTTATCGATACAGATAATGGTTACCTTGGTGCTTCACCTGATGGTAAGTGTGACATGTGAATAATATTGAGTTTTTATAAGTTTGTTAGCCTATGCTAAATATAAGTTTATTATAAGTCTAAATTATCATAATACAAAAGGTTACACAATGTTTTCATTTGAAGGTCTACTTGGCAATAATGCCATCATTGAGGTGAAATGTCTTTATAAAGTTCACAAAGCTGGTATAACCTTGAGAAAAGCAGTAGAAACTGACAAAACCCTATGTGTCACATTAAATGAAAACAAACAAATGGTTTTAAAACGTACACACAAATACTATTATCAGGTATGTATGTACAAGTTATGTTTAATAGTACAGTTTATAAATATTTAGTTCTTTTTTTACAGGTGCAAGGGCAACTTAATATTTCTAAAAAAGATATGCGTTTCTTTTTAATCTATGTAAATGACATAGAAGATCTTCACATTGAAGTTATTCTAAGAGATGAGCATTTCTGGAGAGAAGATATATTACCACGTTTGAATGATTTCTACATGAATTGCATTCTAACTGAAGTTAGAAGAATTCCCAAAGGATTAAAAGCTCTTGATCCTTAAATTATTACAGCTTACAGAAAACATAAAAGAAGATGCTGTGTTAATTATTTTGATAAATTATGTTACAGGTTACAGCAAACTTAGTGTTATAACACAAACATAAATTCTGAGTATTATTCTGCGCGCCTCAGCATTGTACTTTGATTCAATGAAAGACAGTTGGTTTTAAAAACTCGCCCTACTCTTGACGTACAGAATATATGTTTCTCCACGACCACTATGGAATTTGTATATTCTGAAATTAATTTTGATAATAAAAACTTAATATTCTAACTCTTCTTTTAGAATAAATATTCTAAAACACTACCCTACTTATGTGTTTTGCGTGTATTTCATTCCATCACTAGATATGGAATGAATATTCTATAACAGTTTAATAAAAAAACGGTTAGCCTTGATTTCATTGTTTACATTAAATATCATACTTTTTAAGGTTATTGTGCTTGTTTTCAAATTGTAAATACTGCAAAGTTTAAATTTTCTTGTGGTCTTGGAGAAAGCACGGTCTGTTACTCGGTTAGAATCGAAATTCGATGCTCGTGGTTCCTCACGCTCGCTTTTAGCTCGCGTTCGGAATCTTCCACTCGCATTGAATTTCTTCTAACCTCGTTACAGAATATACTATTCTCCACAACCACTATGGAATTTGTAAATTCTGAAATGAATTTTGATAATAACAACTTAATATTCTAGCTCTTGTTATAGAATGAATATTCTGTAACAGTATAATAAAAAAAAACGGTTAGCCTTGATTTCATTGTATACATTAAATGTCATACTTTTTAAGGTTATTGTTCTTGTTTTCAAATTGTAAATACTGCTAAGTTTAAATTTTCTTGTGGTTTTGGAGAAAGCACAGTCTGTTACTCGGTTAGAATCGAAATTCGATGCTTGTGGTTCCTCATGCTCGCTTTCAGCTCGCATTCGGAATCTTCCACTCGCATCGAATTTCTTCTAACCTCGTTACAGAAACTATTCTACAAATGGGTGGTTCTACAAAAATAAGGCTAGAGATATGTCGCAGTACTTTTTATCGTAAAAAATAAGAAAAAATTACATCTCGTGTAGTTAATAGCTTATATATTGTACCTCAACGGGACCAGTAAATTGAATGTATGTACTCTTCGATTAATTTACGTTTTCCAAAAATTGCAGTCAGGGGACTAGCGATCTCAACAGAGGACTGATTAGTTATACAAGTTTTGTGCTTCTAATTTGAATTTTCTTTAATTAAATATTAGTGGAGTAACCTTACGTTTTTATTTCGGAACCGGTTAAAACTACTCAGATTTTCATGATTCTTTTTTTGAAATCTTTTAAATATAAAATACTAAAACCTTTATAAATTAGAAATTGACGCTCAGATCAGGAAATGCGGTGAAACTCGCATAACCTAATAAGTTTCCAAGTGGTCTAGTAGTGGTTGCTCGACCATCTCAGACCAGGATAAGCTTTTGTGTGTTATCATACCTATGTATTGGTAGTTCGAACCCACAATTAATTTATTTTTATTCCTTTTAGTTTAACTACGGCAGCCATATTTGTCTCATGGTGCGTGACGTTTCTTGCAGTTTTCTATGTAAACAAAAATCTCAATATCTCAAGAACGGTTGGTCGTAGAGACGTGTGATAGAAAACTTTGTATTGTTCACACTTCCAACTACATTTGTTGTTCTAAACAAAAGTTTTGTAAGATGCTTCTTTATGGGTGCAATTTAAGCCCAAATTTAATTTAATTAATAGATTAGTAAAAGTTTCACAGTTTTTATTTTTTACTAATCTTTATTTATTTCATGATTATGGAGTTCCACAAAGTAAGGCTGGAAACAATAAACAAAAAAATATAAATGATAATCAGGTTTTTCATTTATTTTTGCATGATGTTATGTGCAATTTAAAATTAGACAAATACTGAAAAAAATAAAGTGCATTTGGTGTACTATTTACATTTTAAAAGTACATAGTACCGGTAGACTCAATTATAGTATGAATACTATAATTATAAGTAATAATAATACATAGCCCCAATCCGGTTACAACAAGTCAATAGAAGTCCAATTTTAATATACTTATTATTTAATTAAATTATCATCAACCATAAGATTATAACCCAAAGGCAATTAAGATTTTGCTTATTTTGTTTCTAATGCCAAGATTGCCCCGTTACATATTCGCATAAACTATATTGTTACTAGTTACTATATTGTTTAGTAAGATATTTCTAAAATTAACTCTTAAAAGCCTAGAGAAACTATTAGTAGTGCAAAACTAGGTTATTTATGGAAATGTAATAAACTAATAATTTAAAATTGTAATACTGTCTTGTTTAATGTTTCAAGCCTTATTTTGTGGAACTCCATAATCATGAAATAAATAAAGATTATTAAAAGTTTCACAGTTTTATTAAAATACAACCTGACAATATTGTTTCGACAGCTATGCTGTCATTATCAAAGGTAATATAATTATAAACAAACACGTCGCTAAGGTAGATACAAAATAGGTAACTAGATAAAATAATAATAATAATCAGAATTAAATATCTAATACTTCCAGTAACGGAGAATTACTGAGCTCAAGTTGTTCATTCATTAAAGGTACCTTGAGTTTGTGTTTGTATATCTCAAAGGCTTCTAAAATGTCTAATTTGCGTATGTTATTACAAAAATGTAGGAATTTAATATTATTTTGAGGAGTCATTGTGTGATTTTGTTCTAAAAGGTGTTTGGCGTAATTCGATTTTTCAGGATGTTTATTTTTGTAATGACGTACGTGTTCTTTATATCTTATGTCAAAATTTCGAAGTGTTTGTCCAATATATACCGAACTACAAAAAGAACAATTTAAACGGTAAATGCCCGATTTCATGATATCATGTGTTCTGTCTTTAGCATTAAATAAAAATGAAAAAGTGTTAGTGTTGGTTTTAAATGTTATTTTATAAATGTTCGTTTTTCTTAGTATATGTGCAATTTTTTTTTGTGATATTTTGCCAAAATATGGTATAGATATGTAATTTGCGTCTTCTGTTTGATTGTCAATGGGATATATTCTTTTGATAGCTAAGCTATAATCTTTTTGTTTAATTAAAGTGTCAATCGTGTTCGGATTATAATGATTTGCATGTGCTAGTTGTTTAATGGTTGATATCTGTTTGCTAAAATCTGATTTTGTTAGTGGAATAGTTAACGCTCTGTGTACTAATGATCTGTAGGCTGCTATTTTAAGTGTATTATGGTGACAAGATTCATTTGGTATTGTTATGTCTGTTTGTGTTGGTTTTCTGTATATGGAAAATTCAAATAGATTGTCTGCGTTAATCTTGATATTTAAGTCTAGAAAGTTTATAGCCCTGTTTTGTTCTGTTTCTAGTGTAAATTTTATATTAGGGTGGATACTGTTTATAAGAATTAAAAATTCATTGATAACCTCAAAAGAACTGTCATAACAAGCTAAAATGTTATCAACATAACGAAACCAGAAGATAATGTGTTTAGAGTGTCTAACTTACAGCTTAACGTACATCCGAAGCCGAAACCCGTCCCGTAACCTTACCGATAACCAAAACCGCGATCTAGATCACAATCTAACACGCAACCTGTCCCGCAATCTAACCCACGACCTAAGAGTTAAGATTACCGCTAGTCTAGCCTACGACCTATCTCGCGACCCGACCCACAACCTAACCGACATCCTAACCCGTAACTTGACCCACGACTTCTGGCACGACTCGACATCCGACCTAACCCACAAGCCACCCGCCCACCTAACCTGCAACCTAAAACACAACCTAATTCCTAACTTAACCGACAACCTAACCTACAACCCAGCCTGCAAGTTAACAGGCATCCCGTCGCGCAACCTAACCCACAACCTAACCCGAGCCTTAAGCTTGCTCGTAATCTAGCCCAGAACTTAACCTGTAACCTAACTTACAACAGAACCGACAACCTAACCCGCTACCTAACCCTCAGCCTAACCCGGAACGCGGGCGCGAAGGACACTCTCGAGCGAGCGGTGTAGACTATTTCTCTCACGACCCCGCCAAAAAACGATGATTTTCCACACGTGAACTTAGAACGAACGGAAACTATCGAGCGGTAACGACTCTCTAACTAGTCGCTTTTTCATTTATAATATATTCATAGTAGTCCGCCGCGTTGGTTTGTTAATCTCGTACGAGTGCGCGTCTAGACGAACACGAGCCGCCAGCCTAGTGCGGATATCGCGCGTGGTTGCCGAAGACACTTTCTAGAAAGTTACGTGTAGTATTCCATTTTCCACGACCCCCCGAAGATTTTGCAGCTGATATCGCAACGAAGCAAAATTATTGCGCAGGAACGATTCATTAAGTAATTCTGAAATTTTTCATCCGTAATATTTACCGTGACGGTTTTTGTTAAATTCGCACGAGCGTAAACGTAGAGGTAGGAGGCGCCAGCCGAGTGCGGATATCACACGTGTGTGTGCGCGCGAGACACTTTCTGGCGACACTTTTCTACGACGCCCCAGAGAAACGATAATTTTCGTGGTCATTAATTCGAATTTTTAGCTTACATTACAACAGAGCAAAGTTGTTATTATGCAGTGACAATCCTATAAATAATACGTAAGTTTTTTATTTTCCATTTTTTATAGTAATGTTCTGTCGATTTCGTACGAGTGAGAATGGAAACGCGCGAGGCGCCAGCCGAGTGCGGATATCGGACGTTGGTGCGAAAGACACCGTCTAGCGAGTTACGGACACTATTTTACGCACGACTCCCAAAAAACATTAATCTCCCTCACGATTAACTTGATTCTTAACTTAAACATCAACAAAACGGAACCATAATGCAGCATCGATTGCTTAGGTAATCTTTAAATATTAATTGCCTATTAGCTTAGGGGTGTTTTGGGAACGAACGCGCGTTGGAATCTGTTAACGTAGCGTTGCAACCGAACGCGGAGGGTTCGAACGAGAATTGACCGCGACAAGATCGTTTCAATCGGTCGCATTATCGATTTGCGATCAGATAACATATGTGGGAAGGACCACCAAAGCTTTATATACCGTATCTGTTTCAGAGACCGCATCGGGATGACCTCGCTTCGACGGCACCGGCAGCAGCAGGGCTTAGGCGGCCGTGGGAGAGCAGCGCGACCTGGCGGTCGCCGCCGCACCAGACGAGCGGGTCCGATTCCTGGGAGGTTACAGGAACGGTGAGCATTTTAAAGTTTCACCTCTGAATTAACACCCGTCCGCCTATTCGGCAAAATCTCCTTGCTTCATCACTAGCAACGTACGTAGAATCGCACTATAGATAAGATCATGTTACATGAGAACTGCTTAAGATAATAAAACTCACGATATCAAATTACAACTTTCTGATAAGTCGACGTTATCTCTACGTGAACTTCTGTAGCATTAATTCTCTCATAACCATGAGAAATGTGTAGGCAGATAAGGTATAAATACCTCTGTTTTAATATTAAGTCTTTAGTCTTTATAAATCTTCGTCCAACTCACAAGTCATTATTAAGTATTCAACAAGTGTTTATCCTGTGTGAGTATTAAACTAGGTGTGGATTTTAAAATTGTCCTGCTAGTAAAACATAAAGACTCATTCGAGTTTTAATTAATTATTTTGCTTAACGTCATTTAAATGTGAATTTTAAAATTGTTCCGTTAAGTGTGTTAATTCAAATTTAATTATTTAAGCTCGTCTTAAACTTCGTTAAATAATTACAGACAAAGTAATATTAATACATTTGTATCGTTAATGTTAACAAAAGAGTTTTCTCCTAATTAAAATTAATAAAATATATTCTACGACTGCAAACGAAATATATAAATGTGTTTTATTATATTCAATAAAATTTTAAAAAAAGCTTCGGCCACAGAATATAATCAAAACTGGCGCAGATTTCGTAACGGATTTTGGAAAATCGACGATAAATATCGATTTTGTGTTTTAACACTTGATCCAAAGGAAAACCGTTCCCAACAAGGTGTCGCATCAAAACAATTGAAGTTTCACAGCTTCTAACATTGGCATAGAGGCTTCGAGAATCAAGGCGCGACATCCCAACAGCACCATCGACCGTCCAGGCTTCCAACGCACGCTTCTAACATTGGCCCCGCGGAAGTCTCCAGTTCGAAAAGGTACACAGCAACATCGCATGGTTATTGCAACCTCGGGACCTTTCCTGCTGATTATTGCAATCAATTTTAATTCTACGCAACAAAGTAAGTGTTTTTTTTCTTTCAAAGTGAAAAGTGTTTCAAGAAGAAACCAGCGAATTTATTAAATCATTTTTAAAACCATACTATAGTTCATTTTTTCCTGCTGTATGGTTGCGCGCGCAACATATTTTAAATTTTGAATCAAAATTTAAAATGCAGTGATTTCATTGGGGGGACTGGAAGTCCAGCGTACACCAGGGCGTACACGATGGCAACGGCAGCAGGTATCCTGCTGGCGCGTGCGCGCGTGCGCCAGTGTCAAATGGCTGTCTGTAATTGGTCTGTACTCTGTAATGTCACATTTCACATTCAACATGTCTCTAGGTGAAAATCTGAAAAATACTTCGACCCGTAAAAGACGTAAGTGTATTCTAATGTGAGGAATTAATAGCCATCTATAAAGAATGTGATCTGTTGTAGAATGCTACTCCTATACCGAAGTGGAAAGGAATATGATTGTTAGGGTGTTTGCTGGCATATCAAAATACTTTCCCGACTGGACAAAACAAGCGTGTATGGAAAAAACATGTGAATATACTGGTAGGAATGTAATAAAAATTGTAAAAGTAAACAACGCTAATCAGGTCTGTGTTTTTAGGATGTGGGGTTAGTACAGTTGAAAAGTATTTACGAGTGCAACAATCAACGGGAAGTGTTAAGCCACCCAAGCAGCTAAGAAGAAATTCTATAATCCATTTAGACGAACACCATAAATATCTCATCCGAAAGACAGTGCACTCCTTCTTTTTGGAAAATAAAATGCCAACAGTGGATGCGGTACATGTCGAGGTTAGCAAGAATGACGAAATCCCAAGCATGAGTCGCTCAAAGCTATACAAAGTTCTGCGAGAGCTAAAATTTAGGTACGACTAACATTGGCACAATTAATACTGTACATATTGGAGGTTGTATATTTACTACAATCTGAATATCCTTCATTAAGCAATATTGCTGACATTGTATTACATATTAGTTTATTTGTAGATATTCGAAACGAAACCGAAAAAGCATGCTGCTTGAACGAGCAGATATTATTACTTGGAGGAGAAGATTTCTACGAGAAATAAAAAAATTCCGTGCAGAGAGAAGACCAGTTTTTTATTTAGATGAAACGTGGATCAATGCAGGTCATACCAAAAACTACATTTGGCAGGATGAAACTATTCGAAGCCACAGGCAAGCATTCAATGAAGGTCTCTCAACAGGCTTAAGAAATCCGTCAGGAAAAGGCAAACGGCTAATAATTCTTCATATTGGATCTGAAAATGGGTTTTTGGATGGGGGCTTGTTACTTTTTGAAGGGATTAAAACAGGTGATTACCATGATGAAATGAACGCCGCCAGGTTTGAGGAATGGTTTAAGAATATGCTGAACAAATTACCTCCTAATGCGGTGATTGTTATGGATAATGCTTCGTACCACAGCAGAGTAAAGGACAAAATTCCAACTTCAGCATGGAAAAAGGAAGATATCAGAAAATGGCTTGCCTCAAAAAATATTGGCTGTGGAGAAAAACTTTTAAAGGCTGAACTGATGCATCTTGTTACGATCAATAAACCACCTTATAAGTCTTATGTTGTTGATGGAATGGCACAAGACAAAGATATGTCAGTGTTACGATTACCACCATACCATTGTGAACTTAATCCCAACGAATTGGTATGGGGGTTTATTAAAAGCGATGTTGCTGCAAACAACACGACATTCAAGTTTAACGATATGAAAAAATTATTTTATGATGCAATACAAAAAGTCACACCATCGCAGTGGCAAAAAAACGTTGGACATGTTATTGCAGAAGAAGCAAAGATGTGGGAGTTGGATGGTCTCATGGACACAGCTGTTGAAGAACTAGTTATTAATTTAGCAGAGGACTCGTCTTCAACAGATTTCTCCGACAGTGAGAAGGAGAATTAATTGAAATTAACAATGCTGTAGGAGCAGTTGGTAGAATTTGAATTACAAATTTTATCTTTGATTGACTTTCTGTAAATATTATCTACATTTGTACTGGTACCTTTTTTTCCCATCACTCTGTATACAAATAATTGATTATTCTTGATAAATCATGTCAAAAAATTGTGATGCATTATTCTTAATAAAAAAACTACATTTCTCAGTTGAACTAGTAATTATTATCAATATTAGATTAACACTTTTTTATACAGTATACTAGGACTACATTTTCTTATACAGTGAGGATTTTATTTCGCTGAACATCAGCACTATTAACCCTATGTTCAGTTTAAAAAAAAACATGTCAATACATTAAAAGCAATTACGAGTACAATATATCCAAGCAACCTCTAATAAAACAATTGCCATTAATGCCATTAAAAAGTGTCAAACAAATCGCAAACTTGTTGCATACTATCATTATTGCAATTGTACCAGCGTACAATAGCAGTTTTTTCATCTTTTAAATACATGCCGTAAACCCTCGTGTAAACCGCAAGTGCAAAAACTTAAAAAAAAAATCAGTTTTGACACTTTTTAAGGACATTAATGGCAATTGTTTTATCAGAGGTTGCTTGGCTATGTTGTAATTGCTTGTAATGCATTGACATGGTTTTTTAAAAACTGAACATAGGGTTAATACTTATAGTGCTGATGTTCAGCGAAATAAAATCCTCACTGTATATACAGAGGTAAGTAATTGTGGTTTTCTACTCGTATTTTTTATATGGTTGATTAGAAATTTGTTTAAATGTAAATTTTATACAAAAATCAACTATGCAACCAACATTACGTATATGGAGTATGTGATGTCTGCTCTCTTTAATAATTAATACTATTACTGTTAATTACCTTAAATAGGACTTCGGATTTATTAAATAGGTAACTGCAGAATTCCAATAATAAAACATCTTTTAATATCTAGACCCACGTCTTTATTGTAAGACCTTCAGTGCAAGAGAGTGTCGCCATCAGAGTTACCAACCTCTGCGCATGCGAACTCTTCTAACTTTTAAAACTATATACAGGATAATACATAAATATATCACAATACTTTCCCCTTAAAAAAAATGAACAATTACCAAAGATATGAAAATTACAAATACATAATTACATTTTTAAATTTTCTTAAACTAAAAAGATATCAAATTTTTTTTAATTGGTGATAACTTAAAAATTACATTATAATTTTTATTATAATACTATTCTATCATTGCTTACTGTAATTAATTACAAAATAATCTACTTAAAATCTATACCATATCGAGTTGGTTTTTTACGATTCCTTTTAGGACGATCGCTGTTATCTGGTACAACATTTTTCTCCTCCCCCGGTGCTCTCAATTCTACCTTATGGTTAGGCGAGCTTTTCTGTGGGGTGCTACTTAATTTTGTTGGAAAATGCAAGGGTGGCAAACCCTTTTTCAATTGATTGCAGTGCCGCTTCCACATTAAATTGAAACCAGGTATTTGTACCAAATAATTGCAATTGCCTAATTTTTTAGAAATTATTCCCTTTATTTTGTAAAACAGTTTAGAATTTAACGTCGTTCGCTTAATCCTATCATAATCTAATTTAATTTCGTTTGAATTACTAAAAAAAAAACAATAGTCCATTTCCACATCCTCCGTCAAACCACTATGCTCCTCTAAAGGTAATCTAGATAAGCTATCTGCATAATTCTGTTGCGACTTTACAAATTCTATTTCATACTGATAATTCGACAATATTACCGCCCACCTACGTAATCGATTGGCTGAAAACTGAGGAATGTTTTTATTTTCCCCAAAAATCACTAACAAGGGTTTATGATCAGTGACTAATTTAAATTTCTTATTATATAAAACTTGATTAAATTTATTTACTCCGTAAATAATACTTAACCCTTCCTTTTCAATTTGCGAAAACTTTTTCTCATTGGGTGCCAACGATCGCGAAGCATAAGCAATCGGTTTTTCAAAACCCTGAGGCATAACATGACTCAACACAGCTCCGATACCGTACTCACTTGCATCTACCGTTAATTTAAGTTCTAATGAGGATCAAAATGCACCAGTACTTCTGCCGACTGTAATACTGATTTAATTTTATTAAAAGCTTGTTCACACTTTTGTGACCAATGCCATTTGCTATCCTTCTTTAATAATTCATATAAGGGATGTAATATTGTTGATAAATTCTTTACGAATTTACCGTAATAATTGACCATTCCTAAAAATGACTTCAATTGTGTCACACTTATTGGCCTAGGCGCTTGAGCAATAGCCCTAGTTTTCTCTTTACTTGTATGTAACCCTTGTTTATCTATAATATAACCTAGATATTCTATTTGGTTTTGAAAAAAAACTGCATTTTTCTTTTGCTACAGTAAATCCAGCATCTCTAAGGATATTTAAAACTGTTTTTAACCTTTGCAAATGCTGATATTGGTCTACCCCAGTAATTAAAATATCGTCCAGAAATATAACCACCCCCTCAACACCACTTAATAACGACTCCATGATTTTTTGAAATTTAGCTGGCGCACAAGAAATACCAAAACAAAGACGATTATACCTAAATAGCCCCTTGTGGGTATTTATAGTTAGCAATTCCTTTGACTGCTCATCAACGCAAATTTGCTGATATGCTTGTGACAGGTCCAACTTGGTGAACTGCACTCCTCCTTGAAGCTGACTGAACAAATCTTCAATTTTGCATGCTTTAAATTGTTTCGAATTCTGTAACTTAACTTTCTGCAACGATTTGACAGAGTTATCGCTTATAACAGGTTCATTCTTGTGTGCGGCATTACTTAATACAGTTTTAGAATCAAATATAGTAACATTTATCATTTTTCCTTCACTTTTATTGACTGGGTGAGTTGTAATCTCATTTTTGTTTTTACAGTTGCCTGTTATTTGCGATTCTATCTTGATATCCATTTCATTTTTCATAATATTCATTTTAACACTTTCCATTAGTAATTCTAATAAGAGTATCAGGACCTATAACAAACAAAAAAGTAACTTTATTTAGAATGAAAACTATATGATTTTACCAGTTATAATGAACGTGGAGAATGATTTTTTTAACCACAGTACAATGTTGTTTAGTTCTCAAAGTAAAATAAATATTAAAGCAAACTACATGTTCAGGATTATGTAGAATTGAATGTTTAAAATATTAATTGAGTTAGCTATCAAATTATTATTGATGCGAGTTCATAATACATAAGAAGTTAAAACTATGGACCAATATATATTAATCATAACACATTATACATTATTAAAAACCACTGCTAAGAAAATGACAAAACATAGTACACTGGCTTGCAAAAAAATCGCATACACTTTAAAAATCAAGTAATCGAGTTTTTATGTAATTTTTGCTATGTAAACGTGACCTTTCTGACTTATGACATTACATTTTTCACGGATAAATATGTGATTACGAAAATAAAACAAAATAATTTTAACTGATTGACACTGACAACTTAAAAATTAAGACTGACTTAATACAATCAAAAATAGTTGTACGCGAATTTTTTGCAAGCCAGTATACAAGCATTTGATTAGAGGTGGTTCCGTTATTAGACTATGGTCGGAGAGCGTTCAGAAACTCGGAAGAGTGAGAGCAGAATGTATAAGGGTGATTTCAGATTGAGGGCAAATTTCAGTCTTCTAGATATAAAGACACTAAATAAAGAGAAAATCTCATAAATGTTGTAATTATGAATAAGAATGTTGTTACTGCATAGCAAGTTACGTACAAAATAATAATATGTTGAAAATACAATTTGTAAATAAATTTAAATCATCAATCCGGTAACTGTCTACAGCTCGCTTTGTTATACTTAAAAATGTATTATAAAAACCTGGCAGAAATTCTAGCCTGTAAAGCACAATCTTAATTATATTTCCAGTATCCTTGGTTTTGTTTTTGATCAAATTTGGAGTCGGTAAAACTTGGATTAATACAATATAATCCGCGAAAATTATGCGACTCGGCCGTGAAGGAGTGTCTGTATGACTTTTGAATTTGCCGCCAGACTCACAAAACGCGCGAAACAAAACACTGCACTGGTGTTTAAAGTCAGTGCAATTGTCAAGAGAAATTGTGTACAGTTGCGATCATTCGCTAAGGAACGATGAATATAAGATGACATTTGCAAATCTGTCAGAATGCGAAGACACTTAAATAATTTTGAAAAAATTTCTACAATAACATTGTTGGAGAATGGATGGTCTTTGAAAAGGGTCTCAGATTATTTTCATATAAGCAAAACTTCAGTTTTTAATAACTATAAAAAATGGAGAGAAGAAGGACACCTAAATAGAAGAATTCGCTTTAGAAGAAGAGTTAGGGATGAAGAAGCTACTAACAATTTGATAAATTATGTTCAACAAAATCCCTTTCATTCAGCAGTAAAGGCTGTAGCAGAAACAAATGATCCAGGTAGCATTGCAGTAGCAAGACGACGTATTAAGGAAAGCGGTTTGAGATGCAGAAGAGCTGCTGCAAAAGTGAACTCAGTGACGATCATAAAGCACGCAGACTAGAATTTGCTAACCAGTTCATAGGGTATGAAGATGATTTCTGGGCGAATGTTATATTTTCCGATAAAAAGGTTTTTCAATCCTATAAAAATGGAAAAGTTAATGTATACCGGCCAAACAATAGCCGATTTGTTGAGCAATATGTTCAACCAAATCGCGGAAGTGGAAGATTTTTGATAAACGTATGGGCCTGGGTAAGTGTTAGAGGTGCTGGAGTGTGTTGGAGAATTGGTGAACGTTTTACGAGTGAAGCTTATGAAGAAATTTTACAAAATGTGATGTTACCATCTGTAAATTTATTATATGGTGATCATTTCATTTTTCAACATGATAATTGTCCAGTTCATAAAGCTGGTCGAATTACAGCGTTTCTCAATGCCAATGATGTTGAAGTGTTACCATTTCCAGGGCGAAGTCCAGATCTTAACCCGATTGAAAATGTCTGGGCAATTATCGTAAATAGTTTACGATTAAAACGATTTGAACCTCGTAATGTTGAAGAATTATGGGAAGCAATAAACAATGAATGGGAAAATTTGGATCAGGATGTTATAAACCGTACAGTATTATCAATGAGGTCTCGCCTGCAAAAAGTAATTTTAGCATATGGTGCTGCAATTAAATATTAAATAACAGTAATAACTTAAAACTTTATAAAATCTAAATATTATTTTATTGTTATTTGTTTGAATTAATACATAACCAAACATATAGTAATAGAGCGTACATTAATTAGGAAACAGTTCGGTAACGTTCATTTCTTCGTTGCTTTAACACTTACGTATTGAAGTAAAAGTGTAAAAAGTGAAGAGATAACATTGAAATCCAAACATACCCTAACATTTTTTGGTCGTTAGAACGTCAGTCAAGGTCGTAAATAAAGAATACGCAACGAATACTCAGTCCGGTGACGATCAGTTCGGTAACGTTTCCGCATGTGATGTAACGTTACCGTACTGATTATGCCTTGAATTGCGTTACCGAATTGTCTAAAACTAGTTAAAACGTCATTAAATTGTTATACAAGTCAAAATATTGATATACAGAGATAATCTTTGTATAAGTACTGCTGATAGTATTTATATTCATCAATTAACAATTAACCGGTCTTAAAAAGTCTTAATCAGTCTTAGTCCAATATCATCCAGGTGAGGACTTCAAAATTGTCCTACTAGAAAACATAAAGACTCATTCGAGTATTAATTAATTGTGTTTTGTTTAAGATCATTTAAATGTGAATTCTAAAATTGTTCTGTTAAGTGTGTTAATTCAAATCTAATTATTTAACTCGTCTTACTAATTTATATAATTACTGACAAAGTAATATTATACACATTTGTATTGTGAATGTAAAAAGAGATAAAGTTTTCTCTTCATTATAAATAATAAATTATATTCTACGACTGCAAACGAAATATATAAATTTGTTTTATTATATTAAATAAATAAAGTTAAAAAAAAACCTTCGGCCACAGAATATAATAAAACTAGCACAGCATTATTACTCACAAAAGTAAGTAATGCTGACTCTAGCATTATGACACTGCCCTGGTTAATAGGGACATGTTGGCCATCCTTGATTGCAAGGAGAAATTGTAGTAGGGATTAAGAGTTAAGATGGGAAGTGAGAATCAAAAGATATAGGTAGTTGTATTATGAACACAAAAGAAGTAAAAAGTATTGTCTATTGTAATAACCAAAGTAAAGGAAATGGCCCTACAAATTGCGATTAGTGGGTAAGCATAAATTATGTTAATTATATGTAGAATTAGTCATAGTTATAAGTTAGGTAAATTTAAGAAATAAATAAAATAGATTAGATAAAGGGTGATTGTCTTTATTTAATGCTACATGACTTGGTAAGGTAGTGAAGGGTAATGCAAGGGAAGATAAAAGACAAAGCATGGTGGAGGCAAGTGAGAACGAAGCAAACCGGGCTTCGTAACAATACGTTTCCTCCGGGTATTTCGTATTTTTAAGTTGTCTTAATAAAATACTTTTCTATTATTCGAGTTACTAATAAATGTTCCTGTAAAAAAGACCAGCGTTTTGATTTACATATTGAATACTCACCTTTTTACTCTAACAGTGAAATGTAATTTGCTATAATCATTGTTAAGCGAATATGTCGTACCTTTCAAAAGTCATTTTATAAATACTAAAATGATAAGATTGCATAATTAAATTCAACTGCAGAAATGACATATACAATAACAACTTTAATATAAGACAAAAAAGTAATTTGGATGGCATTTCTCAAAACTTACAGTCATACAGACACGACCTTTATCCTTAACAGGGCAGTATTATAATCTTTATTTCCACTTTCTATGTAAATGACACTTTACAAGCATGGTAACTATGTACATGGGTAGTTACAACTACAGCCCTGTAAAACTTTACGGGATCCTTAAACAGACCGGTAAAATTCTACAATGTTCATCAACAAAAAGCTATGGAAACTACGTTGTTGCTTAACCACAACACCATGACAACGCCTAGCTATAAATTGTAAAAATAAAATGCCTAGCTAAAAAAATATATACAATTCATAGAAAACGCTGGTGAAGGTGGAAATAAAACTTGTAATGGAGGAATGAAGGTGGAAATAAAACTGAACGCGACACGCCTTGCAATTAATCTTCACTGGGCTCACTAGATTATGGAGGCTAGCTCCTTCGTCGTTCGCTCCACAAACTTTCCAACTCACCCGTAAAGATTAATTTGCAAAGCTTGGCACGTAAATAGCTATTACTTGTAATTGAATACAATAAAAATAATTTTTTAAATTTCGTAGTTTGCTTTGGTTGTTGCTATTAGCAGTCGATATTGTTTTTTTGATTAGTTTGCCATTACTCCAGAAATGGAAACAAGCAATTCTGTCAGAAGAAGAAGAAATTTTTGACGAAATCAAAAATTACGCTGCTACTGCTAAAGATTCCTTATTAGCATCAAAATTTAAACATTTATACGAAGCAACATATAATGCATATCGCAAATGGTATTCCAGTAAGAAAATTAACAACTTATGAAGACAACATCCTAGCGTATTTCAACAGCGATCTTTCACTGTATAGACCAGTGACCTAAGTCAGTGGCGTCACTTGAAGGGGGGAGGGGTAAAAATTTGAAAACACGAAAAAATGTTAACAGAAAAATTTGACAGTTGACCCTTTTTTTTGGTTCTCATTTTTAAAATCCTCTAAAAAGGTTTAAGTTTCCTTTTTGTTTTACAACTTTTACCTTTGCAAGTGAAGAGCAAAAAATAGGGGTCGATGTCAAAAAATTGATATCAATGAATTACTGAACCAGGTGACACCATGCCCAGTGACGGCTATGCACTGAGTATTTGAATGAACAAGGAATAAAGAAAAACATATAGTTACAGATATGTGTATTTATAATAAAGTTGATAAAAGTATATTTAATGTGATATTTGTTGTTACTTATTTTTAGATAATCTCTTAATATTAGAAATGATAGAAAATCAGTTAGCCATAGTGTTGTAAATGAGAGAACGTTCTCTTGGGGAGCATAATCAAGCACGTTCGCGAATGTTCTCATAATAATTCTCGAGAACTTTCAAAATAAATACAGCACAAACGAGCATAAACAAAAATATTAAAAATCGAGAATAAAACCAAAACTAAATGATCTTAAACCGCATGTCCACGCAAAATGTATACGTGTTACTCGCAGCTGCTGTCGGCATCGGGTTTTCAAAAGACAGACAGTTTTAATAATAGTTTGCACAATTTATGCCTTTGAAAGCATATTCATTGACAAGAAATCTGAGTTACCGCCCGGAAGCTCCTGTTTTGTTTTTCGTTATATATGAACTTTTTATTTAAATTTGTTATTTTATTTATACCAATAGTGGCAAATGTTTGTAACATTTTTTACATGTATTACTTGTGCATGCGGTGGCTGGGTACTGGACACCGACCGTAGACACTACGCCGACCGCAAGCAATGCGCACCTTGCGCGGTCAGCGTATTATCCACGGTCGGCAAAAGTGTCCAGTAGCAAAATTTATTTTAAGGATTAGGTTAGGTTAGGTTAGGTTAAGCGTAGTGTCCGCGGTCGGCGAAGTGTCCAAAACCGCCGGTCGGCGTAGTGTCCACGGCCGGTGTCCCAGTCACCGTAAAGGTGCATAACTGAGCTTCTAATCTAAATATAATGAAACATATGCACATGCCATGATTCAAGGTGTCTCTAACTAAAGTTCTAATTAGAATCAACAAGAAAAAATATAGCTTTAGCTCATTCTAATAGGTAGAAAAAGATTAGAATTGGCCACAATAGCAATTAAAGACGTTATTAAATTAATAGTGAGATTTAAATATGGCCCAACGAATTAATATTTCCAATTCTCAATTATTGCATTATTTTTCAACATTACCTTCCAACAGTCAAATTAACTACAACTACTAGCATGATAAATGAGAAGAGGAAAATTGGAGAACATTCGAGCATTTTCAGCATTTTGAGAAATTTCAAGAACTTTTGAAATTATCTTTACTTTGGGTATATCTTTGCAAGTTAAAGGTATATTCTCCAGTCCTGCTCACATTTGAGGGTTTATTCTCGTTTTTTTTTCGTTTGTGCCCCGGGAATATTCTGTTTGGTTTCATAGCAGTGTTACCACAAAAAGGATTAATTTAAGAGGGGAAAATATATCACATTATACCAGGTTGGTTAATAAAATAAACGATCTTTATTGAGTTTATAAATAAAATTAATGTACAAAGTTCATCCTGATAAATAATAAAAGTCTATTTGATTTAATTTATTAAGTTCTTTTAAGAATTTACTTTATTTCAAGTAAAGAAAACAATTAAATTTCTTTTTATAAAAATTTATTTTTATTTTAATAAGATTTTTATTTATAAACAAAGTTTATTTATGTTGGTTTGTTCAAACGAATGACCGTAGTTATCCTATGTCAGATCTCTACTACTTTTTATTACGTTTGAGCAAACCTGAGAAGGCACTTCTCAATTTAATATTTGTATTTTTTTGAAAAACATTTTATTTTTATTTTTGAAGTTCCATTTGATTTTATTTTGTGTGTTTAATAAAGCTCTTGTGTTGTAAATTCCATACATGTGTTTAATTGATGTTGATACATATATCCAGTATTTTTGTCTTTCAAATTCAGAATTGAGTAGCAGTTGTCCAGCTTGCAGAAGTTTTAGAGTTTACGATAGTTTATCCTCTTCTTTCCAGGCATAAATGCAAATAAGAGTCTCAATTAAAATAATTTATGCTTTACTGAGCAAACCTGAGCTAGCTGAGAGAAATAAAGAATATCTGTGGAATTCACCGCAATACATTCATTTAAAGATATTCATTCGAATGTGACAATTGATTTGATGGAGGCAAAGAATATGAAAATTGAAACACCAAGAGAATTATTAGAGATGCACTCAGAGATATCTTTTTTGTCAGATAGTAGAGGAGAATGGTGTTTACAAGTAGGACGACAGCGAACTTTGAAAGCTTCACTGGAAGTAACAACTACATATCCAGAATTATTAGAACATTTACATCATTTGATTGAAGGGAATATGAAGGATTTCTATCGTTTATATAGAATAGAAGGAAAGGTAATGGTAGGGTATAGGAGTATTTATGATCCATTAAAGGTAGGACTTGATAAAAGTATCAACGATGTATTAAAAGAGGATATTCGCACATTAGTTTATGAAAATTTAAATGCTTTTGCTTATATGCCACATGGGAGTTATGATAGGGTAAGAATTATGTTAAATCCTACATTACATGAATTTTCAGATGCTACACAGACATGGTTATTAGCTGAGGATAATGGATTAAGAGAGTGGATGGAACGTTTTAGTATTAGAAAGGATATTGCAACACAGTTTGGAGTGAATACTATTTTTGGAGCGAATAGTGTTGTATGGACGAATCATTCAGCACCAAAAAGATTGTCGGAATATACATATCATACACCAAGATTTAATTTAGTTTCAATTGCTTATGCGAGTATATTTGTCGTTCCAAATTGTACTTTGTCTAGTATTGATCTGACTCAACTTACACAGGTAATACAAACCAATGCATCTAGGCCGGAACTCCTTAACGAGTGTAATAGTATCACCATATACCCAGAAAAACTTTGAAGATTTTAGACGAATATTATTAGCGATGTGTTTACCAGGACAAGTACAAGTAGATATTGAATATGATGAAAATCATAATGCTTTTTTAACGGGTTTTACGGTGTTATGTGCAAAGTTATTATTTTCGACTTCACCAGGATATCAGAATATATCAACACATAGTGCTTTAGAGTCAGATGTGATATTAGGGAATATGTTAATTGCTTTAGGATACGTTGGAGGAATCCAAGGACAGCCTTTAGCTGTTCATTCACCAAGATATCAACAAGCAGCGTTGTGGGGAGACCTTGCTACTCAACAGAATGATGGTTCAGGTTGGATAAATACCAATGCAGATTCTGCAATGAATATAGTTGAGCCATTGTATGACGGTATAGCTCAATTGCCGATTTATTGTGGTTTAAATATGCTAGCAAATGTTGATAACGTTTTAAATTTGCAAGATATGGCCGCTCCGCCTATCTATGATCTTATTATACAGAATACATCGAGTAGAAGAGAGGCAACGACATTGTCAGCGTTATTTAATTATATGAGAAAGAAATATATTACTAGCATTTTAGCGTTAAATAGACATATAGGATCGTATGGGGAGACGGGATGGAGATTAGATGATAGGAGAAGAAGAGAAATGATTGGTTTATTTGGATATGGAGGTCTTGATGCATCATTCAATGCTCCGATTCGGATAACCATTCAAGGCGAATCTATTTTCAAATTCTTTTTACGGCTTCCGACAAGTTATGCACCAAGTTTAAATGTGTTAATTCAACCAATCACGGAAAGCGCAAGTTCAGCTGATATTCAAAGGATTTTTAGTATGTTTCAAACACTTTCTGATTGGGTTTTGCGAGATAGATTAGAAAATGCATTCAGAATTCGTAGAGTAACGAGACAAACAGTAAATTCAATTTTATCAAATCACATTGCGAAGAAAATTTTTACTTTATGTTTTGAGGGCGGCGATATATTAAGAATGAGATTAGAAGATATAAGAGGGATAACCGCAAGAAGTGATGATTTTAGGCGACTTTCTTTTCTAGAATGAGCGATTTGATATATGAATATCCTGAGTTTTTTGGATTAACTTGAAGTGTAATTTATCATCCAGACCTAACTGGTGACCTCCGACGAGAAGAAATCGCAACGTATACTCGGACCTATTACATAAGAAGTTTTCTGAATTACTACAACCCTTTAATTATAACAGACCTATCAAACATTCAATGACTCATAAAATTGACACAGAAAATGCTTCTATTGTTAGAGCTAAGCCTAAAAAATGAAATCCTAATCAACTACTCTTTCTAGAAAAGCATTTAAACGAGCTTATGGAAGCAGGTGTAGCGATTGGTCCACACCAATCCACCTGGTGCCAAATAAGAAGAACACACCATCAGCGGAACCTTATCGAATGGTCGGAGATTATAGGCGGTTGAATTCAATTACAGTTCCTGACAGATATCCAACACCCTTCTTAAGTGACTTCACCCGGAAAATAGAAGGCGCTACCATTTTCTCCAAAATAGATCTGAAGAAGGCGTACTATGCAATCCCCATTCACCCTGCTGATGTACACAAAACAGCAATTACTACACCGCTAGGCCTCTTCCAATTCAAAAGGATGTGTTTTGGTTTAAGAAATGCAGCAAACTCGTGGAGCCGATTCATGGATACAATATTATCAGGCCTATCTTTTATATTTTTTTACGTAGACATTTTAATATTCAGTAAAGATGCTCAACAACATCTTGACCATCTGCAACAGGTCTTTTCACGATTGAGAGACAATGGGCTTCTAGTAAATGTGGATAAATGTAAATTTGCTGTCTCAGAAATTGACTTTTTGGGACACACTGTAAATACTAGCGAAATTAAACCACAAACTACAAAAGTTGAAGCAATTGCAGAATTTCCATTGCCTACTAATCAAAAGAACCTTAGGAATTTTATTGGCCTTGTTTCGTATTATCATAAATTCATTCCAAACTGTGCTGAAATATTAGCACCAGTAAATAAACTTATTATACCAGGCAAAGCCTCTCAAAAACCTATCGAATTAAATAGCAATCAAGTACAAGCTTTTAACAATGCTAAAAATGCTTTAATCAATGCTACACTACTGACACATCCTAAACTCGACGCACCAATTAGTATTGCAGCTGATAGTTCATCTACCACAATTGCAAAGGTACTCCAGCAACTGGATAATGGCATGTGGTGTGTTAGCATTTTGTTTACGTAAACTAACCCCTACGGAACAAAAATACAGTTGTTTTTCACGCGAACTTTTAGCAATGTACTTTTCGCTAAAAAAATTTCGGTATTATGTAGAGTGTAGGAACTTTTATATATATACTGACCATAAACCTTTATGTACAGCAATAAAGAACAATAGTGATGCATACTTGCCACGCGAATTTCGTCAACTTGAATATATTTCCCATTATACTAGTGACATTAGACATATTCAAAGACAACAAAATATTCCCGCTGACGCATTAACAAGAGTGCAACTTATTCATATGCCCGATTTTTCAATTAATTACGAGGAAATTTCTCGTGCCCAACAAACAAGACAAAGAACTGCAACATCTTCGAGAGTGCAATAATTACAATTTTGTTCAAATTCAAAATCTCGGTCAATCACCTATTTGGTCGGATGTAAGCAAGAAAAGTCCCAGACCTTACGTTCCTCAACAATTTCGCTATAAGTTGTTTCAACAACTACATAATGTAGCGTATCCTGGTATCAGAGCTTCAAGGAAAATGATTTCCCAACGTTATCTATGGTCTAAAGCGATTCGTCACACGAAAGCTCCTCTGCAACCAATTATAGAACCAGATCAACGTTTCCAAAAAATTCACCTTGATCTAGTACATTTGCCACCTTCAAAAGGTTATAAGTACTTATTGACCATAATAGATCGCTTCAGCAGATAGATAGAAGCCATTCCTTTAAGGGATGCTACGGCAAACAGTAATAAATCCTTTTATCAACACATGGATAACACACTTTGGAATCCCCCACTATATAACAACGGACAATGCTCAAATATCCCATTCTCATCTATGGAAGCATTTCACGATTACCTTAGGGATAAAACACATTACTTGCACCGCGTATCATAACCATAAGCCAAGGGATAATTGAGAGATCCAATAGTACACTCAAACAGGCCATACGCACCAGTGGTATATCTTCTTTATTAAAGAACCTACCATGGGTATTACTTAGTCTACGAGCTACGATAAAATCCGAATTAGATGTTTCACCTGCAGAAATGATGTACGGAATTGCACTTTGTTTACCCGGGGATTTCTTTGAAGAAAAGAAACCCGCTGAAGATTTCCGCATACCTCAATTTCTTCGCCAAATGAAATATCATATGCACAATCAGAAGTTTTTTTCACAAGGACATATAAATCAAATTCTTTCGTTCCCAAAGAATTACATGATTGTACACATGTTTTTATTAGAAATTATACACATGACTTAAATATTAAAGACACCTATGTCGGCCCCTATAAAGTGTTAAACAGAACTGCAAAGTGTTTTATGCTAGATGGACTAGATCAACCCGTTTCAATAGATAGACTTAAGCCTGCTTATTTTAGATGAATAAAATTTTCATTCGCATTCTCTTTTCGTTCTAGAAAGAATACCTTCAAGAGATGAAGTGCACCGGCTGCTACAAATTAGTTTTAATTGTTCAATTTAATTATTCAGTTTTAGTTCAAGTGTTCAATTGTATATTCTCCAAGTTTGTTTTACTTAGGTTAAGTTTGTCACATTACTCCGCCTTCAACAATATTTTTTTTGCCCTTAAGGCTAAGGCCTTTCAATTCTTTGATTAGCGTTACTATTCCTAGCGTAAGTTTTATTGTCATAGCATGTAAAGAATTTATTGAAAAGATGCAAACGACCTCAAATTTTTTTGTAGCTAGTATCCATTAAACATGCCGATACATATAAGTACGACATTAATGTACGCTATTTTGTCGAGGAATGCATTAAATGCCCTTTTGGCTTATGGCTCATTCCTTTTGATACATATTCAGCCTTTTTTTACCCGAAATGTCATGTAATGATCTTCATTCATAAAATAACTACAGTCATTACATACATATTCCATCAAGAAGGCATTTAATGCTAAGGATATTGCCATGACAACGAGAATAAATAACAAATAATAAAATATATCTTCAATCAACATGTATTTTATTTACTCCAACTAAATATATTAAATATAACTTCTGGTAAAATCACCAGACCGTTATAGTACTGTAATGATCTCTTGCTATTTATATATCAAATACACATTATTACATACATATCCATCAGAGAGGCATTGAATGATGGGGTATTGCCATAGCAACACGAATCAACAACAAGAAGAAAAAATAAATATCTGATACAAGATACACGTCTTTTGAGAGACAAGAACAAGAAGAGCTTTGCAAGAACTTAGAAGCAAGCAGTCGACTTTCAGAAGTTTATTAATATCCTTTTTTATCATTCAAATAAGATAAGTAACTTATATATTTTATTGGTTACGTTTCAATATGGCAAAGTTATCAAATTTAATAAAATTTCCTATATTTGACAGTTCACATGTACAAATGTCAATAGTCTTGATAAATCGATATTTTGACCTTCTACATATTGAGAATAGGGTTGCCAACTTTTGAAAGTAGGAAGTAAGGACAGTTTTAAGAATTTCCAGAAACATTTATTATATTCATTTACAATAATAAAGAATTTCTAATGCTATTTAAATGAAATCGAAATGGCAATGTAGTAAACCGGTAAATGTCGTAAAGGCGGGCTTTCTTGAATGCTTGCGAAGGGGTTGTCTCCACATATACACGAGAATACCTCCAGTATAAATTCAAGGGATAGTTATTATAGAAATCAAATAAATTTTTTATTTGCTGGTTTTTGAGGACTGGCAGCCTTTAATAAAACATAAAATTAATTTGACGTTTCGCCCCTCAATGGGTGCTTTTTCAAAAAGTTTTTTTTATTGTTATTGTGTTATATGTATAAAGATATGAACAATTTTTTTCTGATTACATAGTTGATTAAGCATTTTTAATTTTCTATTGGGTTTATTTTAAGTTGAATTTGTTACTTCATTTCTTGATGATTCATCACTTCTGATTCACTTTCTCACTTTTGATTCATCAAAAATCTACATCATCATGGGGTTAATTATAGATCAAAAGAAAAAGTTCAATACCCCTCTGATTTATGGAGAAAGAGATCAAACAGTGTAGTTAAGAAATGTCACATTTGAAACACATATGTAATGTTTTTTTTAATTTTTATATGATTCAAAATACTGCAAAAGAACGATAGCAAACTTGCCAGACAAATATTCTTCTGATAAGTGCCAGATCAACACTCATTAATTAATTATTTAAAGATTTTAAGTATAAGTGTTTGTTAAGTATAATCCCTCTACAATGTGATTGCAAAATGACAGATCAAGATTCCACCGATTTCATCCCTAAAAAGTTAATAAACTTACGCTGTTTTATGTATAATTGGTTGCCTATGTGTGCACAATTCTCTTATACTTGAAATCTTTTAATATGTAATTAATTAATTAGTACTGATCTGGTACTCATTAATCAAAGGAATATTTGTCTGGCAAAAGTTTGCTATCGTCTTGTTTCAGTATTTTGATTCATATAAAAATTAGAAAAACCATTACATATGTGTTTCAAATGTGACATTTCTTAACCACACTATTTGATCTCTTCCTCCATAAATCAGAGGGGTTGCCTTGCCAGATAAGGGTATTCCTACTCATATACTATGGATACAGATAATAAAAAAGATTTTATCCATTACGGAGTTGTAAAGCGGTCGTGTTCGCTAGCTCTTAGACTAACCTGTTCATGTCTTTTGCTTCTTTAATGGATGTCATTTATCATAGTTTTTTGTTTGTTTTTATTAATTACTTTTTGATGATTTTTTACAACTACTAATTATAATACTAAGAAAAACCAACAATTATAAAATAACATTCAAAACCAACACTAACACTTTTTCATTTTTATTTAATGCTAAAGACAGAACACATGATATCATGAAATCGGGCATTTACCGTTTAAATTGTTCTTTTTGTGGTTCGGTATATATTGGACAAACACTTCGAAATTTTGACATAAGATATAAAGAACACGTACGTCATTACAAAAATAAACATCCTGAAAAATTACGCCAAACACCTTTTAGAACAAAATCACACAATGACTCCTCAAAATAATATTAAATTCCTACATTTTTGTAATAACAAACGCAAATTAGACATTTTAGAAGCCTTTGAGATATACAAACACAAACACAGGGTACCTTTAATGAATGAACAACTTGAGCTCAGTAATTCTCCGTTACTGGAAGTATTAGATATTTAATTATGATTATTATTATTATTTTATCTAGTTACCTATTTTGTATCTACCTTAGCGACGTGTTTGTTTATAATTATATTACCTTTGATAATGACAGCATAGCTGTCGAAACAATATTGTCAGGTTGTATTTTAATAAAACTGTGAAACTTTTAATAATCTTTATTTCACTAATTATAGAGTACATTCACTTATTAATTGATTAATATTAACTAATCAACAATTAATATTAATTCATTTACGCATGCTATTTCTGGTATCGCTGTCCAAAAATCTGAGTTTCTTTGAATCTATCTCTCTCCAAAAACAGTATATGGTGGGGGCCTAGTTCGAGAAGTTTCCATTATCGCTGCTCCCCAGCAAGTCTATTTTCTCTAAACAGCATTTTGTGATAAGGAGGTCTTGTATGACTTAAATAAGTAACAAATAGAATGCCTACTAACGCCGGGTTTACGTTCAAGAAGAAAACCAAAGATCACCCAGAATGGAGCCTATAACACTAAATTTTTCTATCCAAGCACTTCAAAAAAATAATCGTGTGTATCCAAACTTAAAACAAATCCACCTCAACTTACAATTCCTAAAAAAAAGACCCACCAGAAAAGGAACACTAGTGGAACCTAAGAATATAGCGTTTGCTTCTAAAATTAGTAACAACAGAGTATGCGTTTATTTCAAAACCAAATCACTGGTCGACACCCTAAGAAATAGTTGTGATACCATAAACATAAATAATGAAAATGTACAAATACGTCGTCTAACAACTCCCTCTCAACGATTAATAATATCTAACGTCTGTCCACTTATCTCAAACGAAGTTATAATAGATGCCCTTCATCCTATTGGATTAAAGACAATTTTTTAACAAACGAAAGAGTACTTTTAAAAACAATATTTGAACAAGTATACGCATTGAAAATATACATTTTGTTTGTGATTCTAGTCCGTGTATTAGGAATGAGCCATGGCACAAAGAAATGGCATGTTTACATACATTTAATATTTTATTATTATTTATTGCATTTTAGGGCCGACTTTCTTTACTATAACGAAACCTTGACTTAATTTTTTACATTGTTCTTACTTTTGTACTTACTTGTTTACTTTGTCTTCTGTTCGAGGTAGTCCCACTAACTGTTGTTTCATTTTCTGGAAGTGGTACATTACAAAATAAATAAAGATTTCTAATTTATTTTTTAATAATAAAAATGATTAAGAACGAACAATCGTAATAATACAAAAATCAAAAAATTACTCAAAATCAATCAATGCATTCTTTGTAACATTCCATTAATTTTATTGTGCTTTATGTAAAATGATTTGCCTTTATTAAATAAATAATTACAACAACAATAAACATCTTAACTACTACTTTTATTACTTGGTAAGACTACGCGACCTTTCATGATAGTTTGATAAATGATCGTCTTCAAATGTCATTATATTTGAGCATAAAACTATCATAATCTACATTTATGAAAAACAATAATTTTCCTTGAATATTTGTTTACTTAACAAGTTTCATTTTAGAAAACCATTTGATCCAATAAGTTTGGTTATGTGCCGCCTAATGGTATACTGCCGTTTTGTTAGCAGCGGCTAGCATAACTTTAATAGATTTCAACAGTAATATGACTAACTCCTTCTAAGAATAAGACATACATATATTTTGTACTTATACATTATAATTTCCATCACAAATACTCCAGTAGCAACTCCCAATCCCATCAACCACCAATCAAATATTCCTTGCAAATGTTCAAGATTCAAAGAACTAACATCATCTCCAGTCTTCTCAACATACTTTTGTATCATTCCAATAGACAGTACTTTTAACTGCAGTCCTCCCTCAACTACTCTGCTTATCAAACTATTTAAACGATCCATAAAGTAATGCCCTTTTCTCATTGCAATGGAGATCTCTATATCTTGCAAATGAGTTTGTTGAATGACATCAACCATATTTTTTTCAATAGGATATATTTTAGCTAAAGTTGTTGACCCCATATGAGTACTGCAATTATGATAATAAGCGACTTGTTTTAGATTGTCATATGCATTATTTGATAATATTAAATTATGGTGTCTGATCTTAAACAATGGCCCGCTTGATGAGTCTGCAATAAGTTTTTGCACTGAAATAGTTGCTATTACTGCCAATTTTGAAGCAGCGAACTCATCGAATGTGGTAATTGGATGCTCAAATATAGCACAAGTTAGAAAACTAATTAACTTTCCTTGAAAGGCGTTGCTGATAATAAAAGAAAACAGCAAATGACATAGCATTATTAAACGTTCTAGTTCAGTATTTGGTATAGACGTAATGGAACTGTAGAGAAGAACACGTAAAGTTGCGAGTAAGCAGCTAGATAGTTCTCGAAATGCATCTTTTCCATGTCTAAATTTTGCATGTATCCACCAAGAGATCGAAACGCCAAAAAGAGCCACCCCAGTAAGATACCAAACATATGGGTGGAAGACGTACGTGATTATCTTGAAACTGGAAATCTTTGATGCCTTTGGAACGATCCACACAGAACTGTCTTTGTACATGAATTTAGTCATATCATAGATTTTATACAATTGAGATGTTCTTATGAATTGGGGTCCTAATGGCAGTTTATACTTATAGTTATATAAAGCTTCTGTAACGTTAGTAACAACCGAACACTTTATTTTGGTTTCTAATAATTCTGCAAATCTAGACATTATATTCATAAACATAGCGAAGCCTGGAGCAACTTTAAAATCGGTCGTGAATATAGTCGGAATAAGACTGTAAAACTGTATAGTACAACCTTTTAAGCTTTTCAGGCTGTTATGAAATGTAATATTTACATTATAGTCATGGAGTTCCTTTTCTTCTATTTTAATGCTTTTTCCACATTTTGAGTTCCTAAAAAAGAAATTTGGTACATACAATTTTGAATTTACTTCATTATTATTTTGTACGAAGGCAATCACATTTATGATATCAAAACTCCATAGTAGTTTAAATAAGTCTTCTAAGTACAAATTTTTGGAAGTTACAATTAAAAACTTTCCTCTTGGACTTTTACTGGTGTTCCATAAAATACTTTCTTTCAACATAAGGATTTTGGCACGAAGTGCATTGTACGTTTCTGTTAGAATAATGAAATTCGTATACAGGTTGGCTGTTGCAGGGATTGGGGAGTTTTCGATAAAACTGACGATAACTTTAGGATTGTTCAGTTTTGTCATAACAAACAATGATTCGTTTTTATCAAAGACTATGACAAGAGTATCTTCATCGGGAAAAAACTGTTTTACAAAGTTTTCCACAAAATCTTGATTTGAAGGATTGAAAATTGTTAAAGCTATACAAACATTGTTATTTACGAATGTGGTTAAACAGAAAAAATATAGTATTAGTTTATTCTTCAGAATATCCATTTTATGTTAACGAAAGTAAATTATTTTCTATATACAGTCGTTAGCAATCTACCAATAAATCATTTGAGGGTAGTATTAGACTAAGTATTAATATATATTGAGTAATAACAGTAAATATCTGTACATTGAACATATTATTCAAATTACACAGTACAACAGCACACGTTAAAAAGGGATAAAATTACTAGCTACACGGTTAGAACTTTTCACTTGAGCTGGAACTAAAATGTTTATTTGATTATACCTTACATATGTATTTATTACCCTATATATTAATTCGATTAGTTAGTAAGTAATCAGTTACAAATTGAATTGTGTACTATTAAAATGCAAAAATGTATTCTATAAATTTATTTCGCGGGCGAATAATAAAGTGACATAAAAATTCTTAAACAATAAATAGACAAAAATCTAATCGAGTAAGTTATATTTTATATACGCAGTATTCACAGTAACATCGCTGTAAACTAATACTCTTTTTTTTATGGCAGAACGATAGCTGGAGGAAACAATTTGGCTTAATACGTGTTATTATAGGTTGAAATGTAGCACTTTTCCAAAAATAGTTGTCTGAAATAATGTTACAAATGTAGTCGATTAGGGAAGATTACACAACTAAACACTCTCTTCGCTAACTTATTTATTAACAGAACTATGTCAACCTCACAATTTTAAAGAGTCAACTGGAATGCCTTTATTATTACCGAAAACCAAATAATAATTCTACAGGCGTTTTTTGAGTGGTTCGATGTTATGAGCCCCTGTTTAATACGTGGTACGTTCATGTCACAGTTTCTCTGATTTGAATTTGCTGTCGTAGTTGCCAACACATCTAGAATCATCCTGCTTTCGCGATAAGCATTTTGGAATTTACAAAAGGATGAATATTTCTTGCAATTTATAAAACTAAAAAAAACTGCGTTCTTTTCTTGGAATGGTTTTACAATTGATTAAAACTAGGACAGGGGTCTTAATGTTAACTTTCGTTACAATTATAGGAACTTAGCCTATAGAAATCATCTAATACGAATAACGTGAATATTGAATGAGATAATTGAAAAAGCTTAAAATTAAGACAGCGGATTCTTAACGTTAGGGCTCGTTACAAAATGTGAATAACTAAAAACTACAAAACTTAACCTAAGAGGAACGTTTAATGATTCTGTTGAACTTGTAGGTTGTTGGTTGGACCGTATGCATTTTTGCCAATCCTAATGGGTTCGGTTATGGAAATAAATGTATGACTTTTGATTGGTTGGGGGTGCTCACGTGATGTGCACGATGAGTTGTTTTGTATTGTAAACAGTTAAACATGACAGGTGACAGTAATTAAATTAATGTGAATAACTGTGTTGTTAGACAATTTGGTGCAATAATATGGAAATAGAAAATAGGTGTAAACATATTCTGCCTCCTGGGTACACATACTTGTTTGGTTCAGATGAAAATATATTTCGCATAAAAGAAGTAACTGATCAGCATTCTGCAGAAGTACGTATCAATAACTATGCAAATTAGCTATGATTATTATTGATATCTATGCTTACCCATTATTTCCCATGTTTGTACTCCTTTTTAATAACGTTTGTTATAAATTCCATAACAGGCTTGGCTTAATATAAGATATAAAAATAAATGTAAATCTACGAGATCACCATTACACAAAATTTAATTCATTACCAGTGCAAAAGAAAGCACCTCATAATTTACAGACAGCTGTTTATTTAAATAAACGTGCAGAAGTACGTATCAATAACTATGCAAATTATGCTTGATAACAATATTGCTATCTTTTAAAACAGAATCGCACCGATTATGTATGGTCGTTCAGTGTTTACTCTATTTTAATTATTTTATATTATTTAGCTGAACCTTAACGTTTTGTTTCATAATTTGAAGTACCTAAATAAGTGTAAAAAATAAAGATAACGAATTTCAAATTTGAATAATTACAATTGCGCCAATACTGCTGACCAATCAAATGTATCCAATTTATTTCCATAACCGAACCCATTAGGATTGGCAAAAATGCGGACCGTATATGCAACATAAAAGGAAAATGGTAAATACATGTACACAAAACTGTCTAACAGGTAACAAAAACGATTTGTGAACGTTCTATACATAAAAGGCACAAAAAAGATAAGGATTTGTAATGGGCTGCATCCGAGTTTATTTGCTTTATTCTCCGATGTTCATCACACGAAGTAACGAATTTTTGGTACGACTGTTTTCATTTTGTTGCCTTGGATACTCCAAATTATCCAAGGCACCGGTGATCATTACAGTAGTTAAACCGCATTAATGTTTTAACAATATCCAGTAATTATAGCTCAACGGAATGGTAAATTTTTTCTGCGTCAGTGGTTTGTTTACTAAAGAAAGCTAAGGCTTCTATTTGTCTTCGACATTTTAAACTAGAATTCCAGCAAATTCTGCTCTACTGGCATTAGTAAATATGAACAAAGGTAGGTTTGGATTAAATATAGACAATATGGGTAGTGAACAAATGTTAAGTTTTAATGGGTTCGAGCGAAACTAATGAGTCAAAGTAGTGTTTGAATTTTTTTGTTTACTTAATTCTTCAAATATTAATAAAAATTCATTATTTTAATTTAGAATAATATAACACGTTAATAAATTGATAATTGTTACTTATTCAATGAAGAAAGTAATTAAATGACTTCGTTATTTTTGACTCATATGGTTTGATAAAAAGATGTGGCATCAGCGCGCTGTTGTGTTTTTATATACCGGTGTATGTGTATATGCATGTGACATTTGGATAAACATGAACTGCAGATATAAAGGGAAATTTTTTAACTTAATATAGATTTTCAGATTTTTATTTTTACTTTTCAGATTCTTAGGATAGTTATTATAGTAATTTCATATTCATATCAGGACGTTATTTAGTTATATTTTCTAATAATAAAAAAAATTATTAAACTGAATGAATGGATTTTTATATTCAAATATACCTAACCACCTACAGTAATTTTTAATAATTAATTTCTATGGCGTTTTAATGGAATTTCAATATTATTAAAAACTTATAGTTGCAGATAGGGAATTTTTAAAATTTCTAATTATACATTTTCTATTTTCGTTGATTTTTTGGTGATATTAGGTACATATTTTATTTCTTGAACAATATCTCTCATAAAATAGGGTGATGTAGGCTTTTTGTAAGAATTCTACAATAATTAGTTATAATTAGCTACGTAGATTTTTCGCTGTAATTAACTTTTTAAATAATAAAGTGAAGATTGAAATGTTTTTATTTGAAAAAAATACCTGATAATTTATGAAAATTGGTAAATGGGTAATTATGAAATAAAATTGAAGAAACTACACGCAATTTGTTTCAAAGATTGATTACAAAATAATGGGTCATGTGAATAAAATGTAAGGTGTTTTTACTATTAATAAAAGATAACAGTTATGATTTTTAATTATTAAGAATAAAATAGATGTATGTATAGTAAAATAAAAGCTTTTGCCACATCTTATTCGCATTAATTACATTTTAGATTTCAGATCATGTTCTACATGCGTGATTAACTGAATATTAAGTTACCTAGGAAATCGCCTTTTGCGCACCGATTTTGATGATTTTTTTAAATTGTAGGTAATCGACTATATTTCAAAGTCTAAATGTTAGATTTGTCCGCTAATGCCCTGTTTAATTGTTGTTAACAAATTTTTATTTTTTCCATAAGGGGCTAATTAATAATTAAATATTTTTTATTATAATTGAATAAAGTTGGCTACTTATAGGTTTTTAGGGTCGTAGATTACGAATCCGTGGTCCAAATTGGTTCAAAGTGCAAAATGGTGGCTATAAAATGGCCGCCGGTGTCAAAGCTTAATATTTGAAATTTCGTATGAAAAATCGTACCAGGGGGTTTTTAAAGTAGCAAATTGTGCTGTTAAGCTAAAAACTGACCCAGATGCAAAATGCTTGTCACAAAATGGCCACCGAAACTAAATATGAATAAAATTCAAAATGTTTAATCTCTACCACAAGTTTGTTTAAGATGGATTAATATAGTAGTTACAATTTTAAGATTGTTGCAATTATTATTTAGTTAAAAGTCAAATTGATGGAATGGAATTCCATAATTTAACCAGATTCCGTTTAAGTCTGAAACTTTAGTTATCGTCAGATTTAAATAAAGAATATTGTATTATTATTTACTTGTGTTTCTTGTGTAAAGCACTGTTAGTTTCTTCATCTACTTCTGGCAACGTAAAAAAAGAATGTGCTCTTTAATTTTTGAAAACTGATTAGTAAGCTTTTTTTTGGAAGACTAAATTCTTTTTTACGTGCTCTTACTAGTTGCGACACTTTATCAGCGTTTTTCGGCAAAGGGAAAAATAAATTTTTCTCTTTGCCCCTAAAAAAAAACTTTTTGAATGCAAAACTGTTTCTTCTTATTATTATTTTGAAAAGCATTCTTCATCAGAGAAATTTTCATCTAAATCTTCTTTTTCATTAATGTTTCCTACGTTTGGATATTTCCAAAGATTTGAAGATTTCAGTTTTGTTTTCGACTATGCTTCAAAATTGGCTATAAGTGGATTCGAAGATGCCAAACATAAGTTGAGAATTTTCTCATTAGTTTCTTATCTGGAAGATTTGCATGGATGACCTGTTCTAAATTAACTAATCAGCTTTATTTATTTCTTCTAAATAGCTTGAAATCTTTTTTCTCGCTTCTTCGCTAACTGTTCATCTGTATCTTTTTGATGGACCAGCATTTTATGCCTCGAAGGTTAGTTAGAGTACCATAAACATTTTCTGCAGTTTCCTTGGTTGAATGGTCTTGAGCTTTTCAACATTTATTTCATATCAACATGCAACTGTTTGCATAATATCAAATCTATTAATAAATTATCTCTGTCTTAATTTCTGTAATTTCTGCAGAAGTCGCAAGCGCTTTGAAAAAGCACCTGGCAGTATTACTGTCGTTGGTACTATGTCTCTCAATAGCAGTAGAATTGACATTAAATAATGTCATGTTTTATGTTATTATTTATAATAATAATTACCCAATAAAACATGTTATTTAAATAATTAATTTATTAACGTGTTCGATTTACTAATGTCAAACTAGTACAATGTTTGTTTATCTATCTGTAACTAGATCCCTGTATTACATCTCTCTTTTACTAATAAAATATGTTAATATCAGTGGATTGATTATCAATAGATTAATTTTAAGGTGTTTATTTCATTTTTGCACTCACTACATGTTATACATCAAATCTAGTATGTGCATACATGCATGGAAAAATTGAAATTGCGCACTCGTGCTTGCAAAAACTCACAAAAAACACTGCGTTAATGAGGACTCTCACTACAAATCCAGTTTTATTGGGGTAAAGTTCAGTTAATGAGATAGTACTTTACCTAATTATTCAAGCAAAATTCGTTTGAAAACACTAAAAAACCTTTAATTCAAATTGGCAAATGACATTTAAAAGAAAGAGCATTTGATCTACGACGGAGAGAAAGTTACCTACTAGTCACTGCCCACTGGTCATCGGTACCTACCGTTATACATGCAATGTGCCTACTCGCGTACTGTTGAATGATAATAATATGTATAATTATTCATAATACTAATTACTGTTTTATTAATAAAGTGAATAAAGTCCAAAAAATTTATAGAAGCACTTTATTACTAATGATGAAAGGTAATCTATCTAAAATCTGAATGAAAACATACAAACATAACCTATTATGTCAATTTTTTTTAGCTGACTCACACTAATTATTGTTATTAACTATGTTAATATTTACACTGCAGTTGTCAAGTCTTCCAAATGATACCCCAGGAACCGCAAACTGAGCAGCATTAGAAACACATGAACTAGATGAAGACTGCATTGTTACCGTAGATGTGGGGGCAGATGGTAACCCAGACTGTGTCAGAGTCAGAGTCTGGGCCACATTAATTTTATTTTGGACACAATCCTCAATATAACCCTCCGCCACAGCCGAAGAACGCCAACCTCCATGGCGTTTGATCATTAATAAGTCGCCCCCTTTGTTGGCCAATAAAGTTGCACTGCTGCGTCTGAAGCAGTGTCCAGTATATTTTTCAGGCTCCTCTAGTTTTAAAAATTTTGCAATATGATAAGGTATTTTACCAAAGGTATTAATTCCAACTGGTGAGTTGATGCATTTACCATTACGGTAAGTATAAAATACTCTTTGATTTTGAGTTGTGACATGGCTTCGCACAGTGATGTATTTTTGAACAATATTCACCCATTCTGGCTTAGAAATAGCAAATGAACGACATTTGTATGTTTTAGTTTCCGGAACATCAACCACCATAATATCATCTTTTAAGGTGACATGGCTCATCAACATTTTAGACAACTCATCTCTTCTGAGTGCTCCAGAAATTCCCATCACTAGTGCTGCCTAAATCAGAAGAAATTTAAAATTTGACTTACAAAAAGTAGACAAGTTATACCTTCATCAATAGATATTCACCATCTGGTGCCTCATTAAGAAATTTATTTATCTCTTGTTCTTGTAAAACTTTGGATTTTTTAGGATCGTGATGTTCAGTCTTTCTCTTAATGTACGCAATCAATTTGGGGAACTTTGATATATCTATATTGTGTTTAACATTTAAGCATGATTTTAACATGCTGTACAAAGACCATAATGATTTTTTTTCGCCAAGTTCTTGGAAATAGGCTAACAGGCAATTTTCAGAGTATTTTGTTACCTGTTTACTTTCACACCATGTTATAAATTTTTTGTATTGTCCTTCATACCGATCTCTTGATTTTGTAGGAAGTAAATTATTCACCACCGTATTCGCAACTTCTCGAATCTCGGGGGGAGTCAAAGAAATTCCTTCATTATCGCACATCGTTTTTATAAGAACAATGAAAAGAAATTGATAAAAGACAATGAGACGCCAAACTTGCAAATTGACAGAGTTGTGAAAAATTATGGTCATGGCCTTCTAGTTAAATTTCAACACATTTTAATCGAAATTGGCAGTAGTTCAAAGTTACGTAAGTAGTAAATTTAAAATACATTTCAAAAATTCGTGCAAAAAATAGAATACATGATTCGTGCGTTAACTCATTTGTAAAATGTCTGTTACCGCACTTAACATGTAAATTACTATTACAATAATATAAAATTACATTGTGACATTTCTTAATGGAAACTTCTTTGACATACAATTTGTATATTTTTGTTGCTATGTCAACACATTTCCTGTCAAGTTTACCAACATAAAAACATAATGTTTGAGAATATTTAACACTCTCCCTCAAACTTGACAGAATTAACTTAATCGTAACATTTTAACTAGATTAACAAATTTCACATGACATAACGATTTGGTAAAAATATCTGCTAACTGATCACGTGTATTAATATAGATTACCTTTACAATACCTTTGTAAAGGTAATAAATCAAATCTAATACAAAATTAAACTTAACATCAATATGTTTACATCTTTTGTTATTTTCAAAATTTTGAAGAAGTTTAATAATACTTTGATTATCTTCAAACAAAGTAAATGGTAATGTATAATTAATCTGTAAATCATCTAGCAAATTCTTCAAATATAAGAGTTCACAACTAGCCATACATACAGCTACAAATTCCGATTCAGTACTGGACAAAGCCACAACTGATTGTTTCTTTGAACTCCAAGATACAAGATTATCAAACAACTTAAAACAGTATCCACTAATAGATTTTCGATCAGTTGTTTCATTTGCCCAATCTGCATCAGCATACCCAATTAAATTTTTATCAGATGAATGGAAAGTTAATTTTAACTCTATTGTAAACTTTAAATATTTCAATACTCTTAATAAATGCTTAAAATGTACATCTGTTGCACAATCTTGAAATCTGCCAAAATAACTTACACAATAGCAGATATCTGGTCTTGTGCCCATCATATACATCAGTGAACCTAAAAGTTATTTATAAGGTAGTTTTGTTTTTAAATTTTCGTCGCAGTTTTTTTCCAGAATTAAATTATTTTCAATAGGTGTTTTAAAACTCTTACAATCTTCTACATTAAATCTTTTTACTAAATTCTTAATTGCTGATACTTGATCGATAGTTATAGTTTTGTGTTTAGAATCCCTACTAATTTTTATTCCTAAGAAATTGTTAACATGGTCTAACTTTTTCATTTTAAAAGTTTCACACAATGTTAATCTTACATAGTCTGCAAAATCTTTATTATTAAATGCTAACAAAATATCATCCACATATAACAGTAAATAGCATTGTATATTCTGTTTAAGAAAAGTGAACAAACAGTAATCAGATTTTGACCGTTTGAAATTCAAACTTAACATAAAATTATTAAATCTTTCGTTCCACACTTTAGGAGCTTGTTTTAAACCATAGATAGCTTTATTTAATAAGCATACTTTGTTTTTATCATTTTCATTAATCTCTAAACCCTCGGGAATCTTCATATGAACTTTTTCTTTTATAACACCATTTAAGAAAGCATTTTTAACATCTAATTGTTCCAAATGTAAATTCTGATTCATACAAATTGATAATAAAATTCTTAATGTTGACAACCTTGCCACTGGTGCATGAATTTGAGAAAAATCACTAACATCCTGTTCGAAACCTCTAGCAACCAATCTTGCTTTATAAATTAATTTCCCTTCTTCGTTCTCTTTTACTCTAAATACCCATCTATTGCTTATGATTTCTTCATCACACGGTTTATCGACTAATTCCCATGTCTGATTATCTTGTAAAGCATCTAACTCATCTTCAATAGCTTTTTCCCAGTGACCCCATTTTAAGCTTCTCTTTGCTTCTGCATATGACTTAGGAACATCACAAAAGTTACTTAATAATGCTAGACAACCAAAATCAACTTCATAATCCTGAAGATGTAAGGGTAACTTTTTATTTCGTGTTGGTCTTGCTTCATCACTTTTAATTTCAGGTATTTCAACTTCTGAATCTACTTTTTCTTCTTGAACTTCATTTTCCTCATCATTTTCACTTTCATACAGTTCATTTTCTTTTTGATTACTTTTCACCATACAGAAATTATCTTCATAAAAAATTACGTTTCTACTGTGAATAATCTTATTTTCCTCTTCATTTAGTAGCCTATTACACCTGTTTCGCATAATGGTAACCGTTATTTTGTAACCTTTGTAGACGATTATTCAAGGTTCGTAATGGTATATGTAATACAATCTAAAGATAAAGTTTTTCAATGTTTCAAACATTATGAAACCAAGGTAACAGCATTATTCTGTGGTAGAAAAGTATCAAAAGTCAGATGTGATAACGGGAGGGAATATTGCTCAAAACTATTTACTGATTTTTGTACAGATAAAGGCATTCAAATTTCGTATACTCCACCATATACTCCTCAATTAAACGGTGTTGCAGAAAGGATGAATCAAACTTTAATGGATAAAGCAAGAGCAATGATTATGCAAGCCGGTATGAGTAAAATTTATTGGGAAGAAGCAGTTCTCACTGCTGCTTATATAACAAATCGAACACAGTCTGTTTTAATTAAAAATAAAACCCGTTATGAATTATGGTTAAAAAGAAAGCCAAATGTGGCCAATATGCGTATTTTTGGTTGTATAGCTTATGCACGAATACCTGATTCACTTAGAACAAAATTAGACGATAAAGGAGTAAAATGTAGATTTATAGGATATGCAGAAAATGGTTATAGGTTACTAAATGAAGAGGAAAATAAGATTATTCACAGTAGAAACGTAATTTTTGATGAAGATAATTCTGTCAAGTTTGAGGGAGGGTGTTAAATATTCTCAAATATTATGTTTTTATGTTGGTAAACTTGACAGGAAATGTGTTGACATAGCAACAAAAATAAACAAATATAATGTCAAAGAAGTTTCCATTAAGAAATGTCACAATGTAATTTTGTATTATTGTAAATGAAATAAACACCTTAAAATTAATCTATTGATAATCCATCCACTGATATTAACGCAGTGGAAGCGTGCTGGGCCCATAACCAATGTTAATATCAGTGGATTGATTATCAATAGATTAATTTTAAGGTGTTTATTTCATTTACAATAATACAAAATTACATTGTGACATTTCTTAATGGAAACTTCTTTGACATACAATTTGTATATTTTTGTTGCTATGTCAACACATTTCCTGTCAAGTTTACCAACATAAAAACATAATATTTGAGAATATTTAACAAAATAAATAAATTACACATCATTCATTTAACAAATAACATATATCAATCACAACACATCAACTAATTCTGCAGTTATAAATTCAGTCTGTTTGGTTTCTTAATTACTCTACCATATCTTGATATAAGTATATTGTTGTTGAAGAAATTGATCATTCGTTGCTTGTGCTTTTGGTTCTTGATTTGACACACTACTGCTTAACATCATCGCCATGATTTATTTATTGTAGCTCTGGGTGATTTCTTTTGATGAACCATGAATTTCTTCGATATTGTGTACCATCTGGTGTTTGTACAATAGGGTGGTCCAACAAAAAAGCAAAGTCGGAAATCCTATGCTCTCACCCCCTAGGATTATGTATATCGAAAAAAGAAGTACCCCTATTTTTTATTTTGAAATCGAACGATGTTTAGGGGTGCCTCAAAGCCCTTAAAGTTTCCCATGTATTTTATATGAGAAAAAAAACACGTTTTCGTAGATTTGGCATAGAATCCTAGAAAATCAATATTTTTCAACCGGACTACTGTGTTTCTCTTCAGAAATGTTTAGAGAATGACATCCAATAATTTATTTGTTAAATTTTTTATATTAACTATTTTTTACAGACCCGCAAAAAACCCCATAAATGAAAGAAACAGAAAAATCGTTAAAAAATATTTATTACTATTTTTTAATATAAAATATTTTGATAAATAAATTATTGGATGTCATTTTCTGAACATTTCTGAAGAGAAACAGAGTAGTCCCATTGAAAAATATTGATTTTCTAAAATTCTATACCAAACCTATGAAAGAGTTTTTTTTTCCCATATAAAATACATTGGAACCTTTAAGGGCTTTGAGGCACCCCTAAACATCGTCCGATTTCAAAATAAAAAATAGGGGTACTTTTTTTTTCGATATACAATAATCCTAGGGGGTGAGAACATAAGATTTCCGACTTTGCTTTTTTTGTTGGACCACCCTATTGTACAATCCACGAGCTTGGTTCTTCTGCCTTCTTTACAACTGTTGCAGGAGTCCATTCCTTGTGTCTCTTTCTAATTAATACTTTTTCATCATTTTAAAATTCTGGTAAATTTGCTTTTGCTCTATCTGCACATTTCTTCTCTTTTAGTTTAATATTTTTCAACTTTTCAGAAACATTTTTAACTGTTTCAGGTAATAATAACTTTGTATTAATGGGAATGAACGTTTTAGTTCTTCGACCCATTAATCTTTGCATTGGAGAACCTAGGGTGTCTCTTGGTGTGTTTCTGTGATGTAAAAGGGCTAACTGGATATCTGAACCTTCTTCTATACATTTATCTAGTATCGATCTTGCTTCTTGTACATATCGCTCTGCTAAACCATTCGGTCTGGGAAACTGTGGACTGGAAACTCTATGTTCAAACCTCCATCTTCTAGCAAATTCTTTAAATTCTTCAGATACATATTGTTTTCCTCCATCTGTACGAAGAATATCAGGTATTCCAAATGTAGCAAACCAACATCTAAATGCTCGAGTTATTGACCTGCTGGTTAAGCTTGATAATTGCACGAAGTCAAAATAACCTGAATAGCTATCTGCCATTAGCAAGTATTCCTTGTCCTTCAAATGATAAATATCAGAAGCGAATATTTGCCATGGCCGTCCTGGATACTCTTGAAGTAAAATTTTTTCTTTAGGATTCTCTTTTTGTTCCTTCGTACCAATCTTGCAGTTTTGCACCAATTTAATAATGTCTACAGACATTCTTGGCCAAAATACGCAAAATCTCTGGCCAATCAGAGAGTACCAGTGATACCTTGTGACTAAAGTGACAACATTTGAGAACAACTTCTTGTAGTCTCGGAGGTATCATTATTTTATCATTTTTGAATATGATATCTTCATAAGTTGCTAGTTCGTGCCTGTAAGACCAGTATTTTCTTAGAGAAGCCGGAACTTCGCTTATTCTGTCGGGCCATCCTACAAGTATTTGCTGTTTTAATTCCACCAATTCTATATCTGTATTTGTCTCTTGTTTTAACTGCTGCAATCTCGTTTTACTCATTGGTATTATTACACATGTCTCAAATGAGTTTTCATCCTCGTCATCATGAACATTTTTTGCGCAGTCTCTGCTCAGTATATCAGCTATGTACAGCATGGTTCCTTTTTTGTACACAATTGTGGGATATGGCAGTATTTCAAATAGGATTCTCTGTAGTCTGGGAGGCGCTTCAGTTAATGGCTTCCTGAATATGGTTTCTAACGGCTTATGATCTGATTCTACTATCAGATTTTTGTTTCCCCATATATAAACAGGAAATTTCTTGCAAGCCAGTAATATGGCCAATGCTTCTTTTTCAATTTGACTATAATTGATCTGCGTTTTAGTTAAAGATTTGGAGTAATAAGCTATTGGGTGACCATTCTGAATTAATGCCCCACCATATGCAGTAAAATAAAATAAAATAGGTAAATTTGGGTTAAAATTACCAAGTACTGGAGGGTTTTTTAATATTTCTTTTAATTTACAGAATGCTTCTTTTTGTTCATTCTCCCATCTCCATTCATCATCTTTTTCTAACGGCACTCTAAGTGGAGCTAATAATTCTGATAAGTTCTTAAAAGAACTTAGATAAATAAGTAATTAATCCAAGAAAGCGTTGAAGTTCCTTGACGTAACTATCTGAGAACGATAGTTCGGAAACATATGTCTAGCTAGTTTACCCGTAACGGAACCAGACTTAATGCGCAATCACAAATCACAGAGACATGAGGGCACTAGACCAGTCCAATTCTGAACGAGAGTCACAGATGCCTCGCCTGACATTTTTTCTATCGTTAGGTGAAGTTGGGGCACGCTACTTATTATGCAATAGTAGTCTAACACGATGCAAAGCTAAAAACTAATAGCAAAATTTACGCACCAAGCGCCAAAGCAAAAAAGCTGTAGAATTAAGAAACGCCAAAATTGTCAACCCTGTTTATGTGGTGTATGCATGCTATTCTTCTATTGGCGTTTTGCATTCGTAAGGTAAAAAGCAATTCCTGAGAAACCCGGTTTGAGTTAAATTCATGAGGCAGGTATGGGTTGGCTGCATGGCGTACGAATGAAATTCGAAACAACAACAGTTGACCTGATTGGAAACAACCAACATCAGATTCGTAATCTTCATACCAAAAAGTTCTAGAAAAGCTATATGAAAATCTGAAAATTTCTTCTGTGCGTACCGTGTTATTTTTTATCATTTGTTTTATATTTTGCCAGTGTAAAATATGTATTACATCAGGATCCTTATGTTGTTCAAAAAAATTTAATGACACGCCTATGGCTTCAGCAGTTTGTCCATAAAGTACTTTCTTCATGTTTAAATCATCATCACCATCACTTAGAATTTCTTGATCTACTTGAGAGGTGTCGCGTAGAATTTCCCCTTCCTCCATTATTGCATCTCCTGTCAGTACTTGGTAACCTTGTTTTTTACGATCACAATGCATTTAAGCTTCAATGTCGGACTCTTCTATCTCTTTCATATCCTCGCTCTGATTTGCCAAACTACCAATACCTTTAGAACAAATCACGTCTTCAGTAACATCTTCGCCTTTAACTTCTTTTCCATTATTCATAATTGTAAAAAACGTTTTCTCGATTGTCAGTTGTTTAACATTGATCCATGCAATAGCGAAAGCAAAAATTGCATCTTTGATATTAGAGAACTTTCAAAATAGCATCATATCAAATGTTTCCAAGAAATTAATCGAAACGGTACGTCTGTAAAATCTCTTAGGTGTTTCTTATATATTCTTGGTCCGTTGGTTGAGTGATAGCAGTTACATTAGGTGAAAGAAATAGAACAAAGTTGTTCTCATCTGCAGATCTTAACACTGTCTCATTTGAATGCGAAGGCTGGCTGTTTTACATGAGAGAATTCCTTAAAAAAGCTGTCCGAACTGTAGGATTAATGCTTACTAAATAGTAGTAGTTTAGAAATAACAATGGAATAATGTTAGTAACCTGCATGTAAACAAGTTGGAAAATAAATAATATCGGGCAGTAACCGGGTAATTTATTTCTGCAATCTTCTACAGAATTGATTTTCTTGTTGGAAAATGTTCGTAGGTGTCCCCTGAATGTAACGTCTAGTTGGCGGGACGGGAGAGATGAACGTTAGCAGCCATCTTGGAAAACACGTTTTATCAAATATCTCGTGACTGTGCATCGTGCCACAAAAATAGTAAAAAAATCGTTTTCGTAGATAATAACATTTTCTACAACTTTTATTTGAAACTTTTTTCTGTATAGTGCATAAGTTTATATTTATAGCGCGCCAAACTTTTTTCAATATGGCTATTGCTAAATATATAGTTAACGGTTGATGATAAATTTGTAGAACACAAAATTTCCGATAAAATTTATTTGAAGTTTTTTTCTATAAAATTGATACTTTAAGACTTATAACGCTGTAAATGCCGAGTTTACGCACAATAGCCACGAAATTATACACTATATATAATCATGCGCCTCTCAATGCGTCCATTAACTCTCTTCGCTAAAAATGCTTCGCAAATTTGGCGAGTAGCACCAAACTAAACCTCTCACTTCTACCTCCAACCCAAGATACGGCACGTTACCATTCTTTTAGAACCTACCACCAGGTTCAAACTTGGCTTGGATTTTACCATGATCCTGAAGAATGGGATTGGAAGCGGACTACAAATGGACTTCAACCAATTCGAACTACTATGGCTCCAGCACCCTCAAGTTTGCTGAAAATAATATCTTGCAAATGCACAACAAATTGCGGGGCTGCCTGTGTATGCCGAAAAGCTGGCTTAAAATGTTCCATTATTTGTTCGAATTGTGGTGGATGCACATGTGCCAGATACATTGGAAACCATCGAAGACGAAGTCGATGAAAATGAAATTTTCGATTCACCTCCTACGGATATATCGGTGGCAGAAAACAAGGATGTGGAAGACGATGAGTGACTTCCTTCATCATCGAAACAGATGAGACTTATGACGTAAAATAACTTGCCACTTTTTGTATTAATAAATGTTTTAATCCGTTTTTTATTTCAAAAAATTAATTTGCATTCTTTGAACTCTGTTATCCTTTTCTCCACCTTTCCCTTCTCATGATTATTATTATCATCATGATTATTATTATTTTTTATGATGTACGTGATGTACGTGACAAACTATTATATCTTGCTACATTGACAGTTTTTTATGATAATACGTTCTACCCATGCAATTTAAGAAAGATGTATAAATTATGAGTACTTCTTGGCACTATTTATAAGATTAATACATTACATTCACTACACACTACACAGTACTGTCATTTTTCTGAACACTTTTCGCCGTTTTATGTGTTATGAAATGTTTACCGTGTACTATGACCAACATTACCACTGATAATTCACGCGGTGCAATAGTTTACCAAGCTATAGCTCTTAAAGTATCAATTTTATAGAAAAAAGACTTCAAATAAATTCTATAAGAAATTTTGTGTTCTACAAATTTGGTTATTACCATTTTTAATGTATCATCAACCGTTAACTATATATTTAGCAATAACCATGTTGGAGAAAGTTTGGCGCGCTTTAAATATAAAGCTATGCACTATACAGAAAAAAGTTTGTAATAAAAGTTGTAGAAAATGTTATTGTCTACGAAAACATTTCATTGCATTATGAACCTACTTTTTTGCTCTTGCTCTTGGACTAATAATTTAAAAGTCATATCATAATTCTTTATGAAGTATTAAATAGCAACTTAGAGGTACACTGCCGCCCATTTGAAAGTACACGATAGACCCGATTTACCTCGGTTATGTTTTCTATAACTTACTCTAAGCTGATAAATTATTTTAAACAAGTATTTGAAAATAATAATAATAAACCTTTCATTCCGCTGCAGCTGTTATAAACACAGCCCATGGAATCCTGACTTACACGATGTCATTTTGGAATATTACATATAAAGAGTCGTGCACTTTCAAATGGGCGGCACTGTACATGGTTAGTGAATAACATAACACGAACTGGGCACCTATCTGTCAGTCTTCCCTTAGTTCCTCTGTCAGTTTGTGGATTTGTTTAGGTCGTTCTTTTTGGGGAAACGGATTTACAAGATGAAACCTTTACTGATTGAAAGCTCATATCATAATAAATTAATCTAAATCCGAAAGTCATCAAAACTTGGAACGGACAAAAAGGCAATACTGTCAAAAATTTAGACTATTCCACCGTCTCATGTAACGGGATTTTGCTTCAAAAGCTGACAAAATGTCGAAAGAATTAAACGGCTAAACTAGCGGTCTCTAATAGGTATCTCAGACATGTATTCACATGTTTTCAGCTCAGTAAGGTTTGCAAAACACCCAGTTCATTCATTTTTTCTTAAAATGTTTGCCAGTGAATCACAGTTACTTGTTTATTGTTTGATACACAGATTCACGATTTTTTCCCACATGGTTTACAGTTTTAAAAACAAAGAAAATATGAAGCAATGTGCTTTTTCAAAGCGCTTGCGACTTCTGCAGAAATTACAGAAATTAAGTCAGAGATAATTTATTAATAGATTTGATATTATGCAAACAGTTGTATGTGGATATGAAATAAATGTTGAAAAGTTCAAGACCATTCAACCATAAAAGCTGCAGAAAATGTTTTAGTAAAATGTACCTACGGTACTCTAACTAACCTTCGAGGCATGCTGGTCCATCAAAAAGATACAGATGAACGGCTAGCGAAGAAGCGAGAAAAAAGATTTCAAGCTATTTAGAAGAAATAAATAAAGTTGATTAGTTAATTTAGAAGAGGTCATCCATGCAAATCTTCCAGAGAAGAAACTAATGAGAAAATTCTCAACTTATTTTTGGCATCTTCGAATCCACTTATAGCCAATTTTTAAGCATAGTCGAAAACAAAACTCAAATCTTCAAATCTTTTAAAGTTTTGGAAATGTCCAAACGTAGGAAACATTAATGAAAAAGAAGTTTAGATGAAAACTTCTCTGATGAAGAATGCTTTTCAAAATAACAAGAAGAAGAAACAGAACGCAATGACTCTGAAGATGATATTATACAATATGGGATTTGTCAAATAAAATAAAATTAAATCAATTTCTTTTAGTTGTATTTTCATGCAATTTCTAATAAAAAAGTTCCATTTTATTTATTTTCTATATATCTTATCTTGTCTTCAGTAACCCTAACTATTTCTAAAAATTATAAAAACACCTATAAAATTTTGCATTCAAAAGTTTTGAAAAATTTATTTTCCCCTTTGCCGAAAAACGCTGTTGAAGTGTCGCAACCAGTAAGAGCATGTAAAAAAGAATTTATTCTTCCCAAAAAAAAGCTTACTAATCAGTTTTCAAAATGTAAAGAGCACATTCTTTTTCTACGTTGCCAGAAGTAGCTGAAAAAACTAACAATGCTTTACATGAAACACAAGTAAATAATAATTAACACAATATCCTTTATTTAAATCTGACGATAAATAAAGTTTCAGACTTAAACGGAATCTGGTTAAATTATGGAGTATTAATTTATTTTAACACTATTCATACGGAATAACTCCATTCTATCAATTTGAATTTTAAATAAATAATAATTGCAACAATCTTAAAATTGTTTTAACTACTATATTAATCCATCTTAAACAAACATACAGTAGAGATTAAACATTTTGAATTTTAATCATATTTAGTTTCGGTGGCCATTTTGTGACAAGCATTTTACATCTGGGTCATTTTTTAGCTTAACAGCACAATTTGCTACTTTAAAAACCCCTTGGTACGATTTTTCATTCAAAATTTAATATATTAAAGTTTTGACACCGGCGGCCATTTTGAATTTTAGACCAATTTGGATTCGTAATCTACGACCCTAAAAACTTATAAGTACCCAACTTTATTCAATTATAATAAAAATTTGATGAAATGATTTAATTATTAATTAACCCCCTATGGAAAAAATAATAATTTGTTAATAACAATTAAACAGGGCATTAGCGGACAAATCGAACATTTAGACTTTGAAATATATTCGATTACCTACTATTTTAAAAAAATCATCAAAATCGGTGCCCAAAAGGCGAATTCCGAGGTATTTTTTTCTAGGAAACCGTCTAATATTGATTTATCTTTTTTTAGAAATAATATTTTTATTTATATTAATTTAATTGAAAACTGTAATTTTGTTCTTGCCATTTTCTTTCAAACTAAAATATTTAATTGGTAAAGTCTGTACTGTCAAAGGTTTGAAAATTACTGTTTAATTGTTATTAACAAATTATTACTTTTTCCATAAGGGGCTAATTAATAATTAAATAATTTCATCAAATTTGTATTAAAATTTTGAATCTACGACCCTAAAAACCTATAAGTACCCAACTTTATGCAATTATAATACAAATTTGATGAAATTATTTAAATGTTAGTCCCTTATGAAAAAAGTAATAATTTGTTATTAACAATTAAACAGGGCATTACAGGACAAACTAACATTTAGACTTTGAAATATAGTCGATTACCTACAATTTAAAAAAAATCATCAAAATCGGTGGCCAAAAGGCGAATTCCGAGGTAACTTAATATTCAGTTAATTATGCATGTAGAACATGATCTGAAATCTAAAATTCCATCTTCTTTTCATAAAGTTCGTTGTATATAATTGTCTGTGTTACTATGCCGCGAGAAAGCTAAAATAAAATCGATAATAACCACATGTAAGACCTTGACTCAGGCTGTTGGCGAGAACAAAAGTTCCGCTAGGATACTCCCAACTCGGCATTACCATCACATATGAACGAAAGCATTCGGGAAGTCTCGGTGACTAACCGTGGTTTGTCCGACATTCACAGCCGGCGAGACAAATTACACGATCAATAATCTTACGCTTTGCTGGTAACAGTAGCGGCAACCCTGCGTGGCTTGGTATAATGCGTGAAATATCTATTTTTATACAAACAGGACTGCTACAGTACCAATAATATATGCGGTCTCGTAAAAGCTGTACAGTATATATTCATTTGTATGTAAAAATAACTTACCCCTCGCAGGTTGCGCTTAATAATATGAAATTATCGGTTCGATTGAGGTAGAATATACAGCTGAAACTCTACAGGAAAGCCCGGGCTTCTGAGTGCCTGCGTAACATAGCGGGCTTGGTATGGATAGTTGGGCGTGTATATATATATATATATATATATATATATATATATATATATATATATATATCTATAGGGCACCACTATGCGTCCCCCCATGTAAAATCTTAGGTTCAAGCAGCGTCCGAAGTCACTCGGCGTCCGGATATACGGACGCTGAGTGACTTGTGCCTCAAAATTGCACCACATGAAGCTTAAAGTGTCTAGATGACGAAAATGTAAAAATTAGCTATGCGCAGTTTGACACCCATTTCTGATTCGTGTATAAAATCGTAGTTTGAGCGTTTGCCACACGCAGCGCTAATAGCGCGCGATTGTATACATTTGTATATAACATTTTTGGCATAGGTTTACCCTGCGTCCGCATACTTAACAGTACTTTTGTTGGTAACACTGATGGCTTTGTGGCTAGACACTGACGTCATTTCAACGGCACTTCACTTTATGCATTGTATTTCTGAGTAAAGATTACGTCATTTAAGGTGACACAAATTTTTACATATTATATTTTGTTAAAGCTATTTAATAAACACTTTACGTTTCATTTATGCGTCATTTAAATTTCTTTTTTAAAACTGTTTTGATTGCTATTACAAATGGGCGATAATTTTAATAAGACCGTAAGATTTAATAAGATAGATAAGAATGTAAGGACATTCTTTCGTTCACAAAATACGTCTGAGGTATTTAACCGTTATTATATTACCAATCAGTATTTAATCAATCACAGATGCTGTTAGCTAATAATAAATCTGGCTATTTAAAATACTATCTTATCCCATATTATATTTTAAAACTTTTAAAACTCATATGTTTGTGAGGCAGACAGTAACATCATTTCCAATGGAACTTCTTATGTATTACAATATTGAAATTAAATAAACTTTATAACTTCTAAATTGTCAGATGACATACAAACTTGAGATTTGGCACAGTTATAGGAATTAGGATTCTTGTAAAGAAAAAATAAAACAATGTTATTATGTCAACCCCGTACCCCGTTTTAGGGGTTGTAAAACTTTTAGATGACTTAGAAACTTGAAATTTGGCGTGATTATAGGATTTAAGATTCTTGTAAAGAAAAATATTTAAAAAATGTTCCTCTGTCAACCTCTGCATCCCATTCGGGGGTTGTAAGACTTCTAGATGACATACAAACTTGAAATTTGGTTTAGTTATAGGGTTTAGGATTCTTGTAAAGAGTGATATAGAAAAATGTTATTATGTTAACCCTCCGCACCCCTTTAGCGTTTGTAAAGCTTCTAGATGACACAGAAACTTTAAATTTAGTTCAGTTATAGGGTTTAGGGTTTTCGTAAAGAATGATATAGCAAAATGTTATTATGTTAACCCTCCGCAACCCCTTTAGGGTTTGTAAAGCTTCTAGATGACACAGAAACTTGAAATTTGGTACAGTTATAGTTTAAGATTATTGTAAAAAATATATAAAAAAAAATGTTATTATATCATCCCCCGCACCCTCTTATGGGGTTGTTAAACTTGCAGATGACACAGGAACTTGAAATTTGATATAGTTATAGGGTTTAAGACTGTCGAAAAGAAAAATATAGTTTTTTTTTTATTAAGTGAACCCCCGCACTTTATTTGGGGGTTGTAAAACTTCTAGATGACATACAAACTTGAAATTTGGCATAGTTATAGAGTTCAGAATTCTCGTCAAAAGAAAAATAAACAATGGTAAAATTTCAACCCCGCACCAACATTGGGGGTTGGAAAACGTTTATATGACATGCAAATTTGAAATTTGGTATAGTTATAGTGTTTAAAATTCTTCTAAAGAGAAAAATAAAAAATATTAAAATGTCAACCCTCCCACCCCCTTTTTAGTTATAAAACTTCTAGATGACGTACAAACTTGAGGTTTTGACATAGTTATAGAGTTTAGAATTCTTGTCAAAAGAAAAATAAACAATGGTAAAATTTCTACCCCCCACTCACATTGGGGGTTGTAAAACTTTTATATGATATACAAACTTGAAATTTGGTATAGTTATAGTATTTAAAATTTTCCAAAAGAGAAAAATCAAAAATATTAAAATGTCAACCCTCCCACCCCCTTTTGAGTTATAAAACTTCTAGATGACGTACAAACTTGAGGTTTTGACATAGTTATAGAGTTCAGAATTCTCGTCAAAAGAAAAATAAACAATGGTAAAATTTTAACCCCGTACCCACATTGGGGGTTGTAAAACGTCTATATGACATGCAAACTTGAAATTTGGTATAGTTATAGTGTTTAAAATTCTTCTAAAGAGAAAAATCAAAAATATTAAAATGTCAACCCTCCCACCCCCTTTTTAGTTATAAAACTTCTAGATGACGTACAAACTTGAGATTTTGACATAGTTATAGAGTTTAGAATTCTTGTCAAAGGAAAAATAAACAATGGTAAAATTTCTACCCCCCACTCACATTGGGGGTTGTAAATCTTCTATATGATATACAAACTTGAAATTTGGTATAGTTATAGTATTTAAAATTTTCCAAAAGAGAAAAATCAAAAATATTAAAATGTCAACCCTCCCACCCCCTTTTGAGTTATAAAAATTCTAGGTGACGTACAAACTTGAGATTTTGGCATAGTGATAGAGTTTAGAATTCTTGTCAAAGGAAAAATAAACAATGGTAAAATTTCTACCCCCCACTCACATTGGGGGTTGTAAATCTTCTATATAATATACAAACTTGAAATTTGGTATAGTTATAGTATTTAAAATTTTCCAAAAGAGAAAAATCAAAAATATTAAAATGTCAACCCTCCCACCCCCTTTTGAGTTATAAAACTTCTAGATGACGTACAAACTTGAGATTTTGACATAGTTATAGAGTTTAGAATTCTTGACAAAGGAAAAATAAACAATGATAAAATTTCTACCCCCCACTCACATTGGGGGTTGTAAAACTTCTATATGATATACAAACTTGAAATTTGGTATAGTTATAGTATTTAAAATTTTCCAAAAGAGAAAAATCAAAAATATTAAAATGTCAACCCTCCCACCCCCTTTTTAGTTATAAAACTTCTAGATGACGTACAAACTTGAGATTTTGACATAGTTATAGAGTTCAGAATTCTCGTCAAAAGAAAAATAAACAATGGTAAAATTTTAACCCTGTACCCACATTGGGGGTTGTAAAACGTCTATATGACATGCAAACTTGAAATTTGGTATAGTTATAGTGTTTAAAATTCTTCTAAAGAGAAAAATCAAAAATATTAAAATGTCAACCCTCCCACCCCCTTTTTAGTTATAAAACTTCTAGATGACGTACAAACTTGAGGTTTTGGCATAGTTATAGAGTTTAGAATTCTTGTCAAAAGAAAAATAAACAATGGTAAAATTTCTACCCCCCACTCACATTGGGGGTTGTAAAACTTCTATATGACATACAAACTTGAAATTTGGTATAGTTATAGTGTTTAAAATTTTCCTAAAGAGAAAAATCTAAAATATTAAAATGTCAACCCTCCCACCCCCTTTTGAGTTATAAAACTTCTAGATGACGTACAAACTTGAGGTTTTGACATAGTTATAGAGTTTAGAATTCTTGTCAAAAGAAAAATAAACAATGGTAAAATTTCTACCCCCCACTCACATTGGGGGTTGTAAAACTTCTATATGATAGACAAACTTGAAATTTGGTATAGTTATAGTATTTAAAATTTTCCAAAAGAGAAAAACCAAAAATATTAAAATGTCAACCCTCCCACCCCTTTTAGATTATAAAACTTCTAGATGACGTACAAACTTGAGATTTTGACATAGTTATAGAGTTCAGAATTCTCGTCGAAAGAAAAATAAACAATGGTAAAATTTCTACCCCGCACCCAAATTGGGGGTTGTAAAACGTCTAAATGACATGCAAACTTGAAATTTGGTATAGTTATAGTGTTTAAAATTCTTCTAAAAAGAAAAATCAAAAATATTAAAATGTCAACCCTCCCACCCCCTTTTTAGTTATAAAACTTCTAGATGACGTACAAACTTGAGATTTTGACATAGTTTAGAATAGAATAGAATAGAGTTTAGAATTCTTGTAAAAAAATAAACAATGGTAAAATTTCTACCCCCCCACTCACATTGGGGGTTGTAAAACTTGTATATGATATACAAATTTGAAATTTGGTGTAGCTATAGTACCTAAAATTTTCTTAAAGAGAAAAATCAAAAATATTAAAATGTCAACCCTCCCACCCCCTTTTGAGTTATAAAACTTCTAAATGACGTACAAACTTGAGATTTTGACATAGTTACAGAGTTTAGAATTCTTGTCAAAATAAAAATAAACAATGGTAAAATTTCTACCCCCACTCATATTGGGAGTTGTAAAACTTCTATATGACATACAAACTTGAAATTTGGTATAATTATAGTGTTTAAAATTTTCCTAAAGAGAAAAGTCCAAAATTTTAAAATGTCAACCCTCCCACCCCCTTTTGAGTTATAAAACTTCTAGATGACGTACAAACTTGAGATTTTGACATAGTTATAGAGTTTAGAATTCTTGTCGAAAGAAAAATAAACAATGGTAAAACAACCCCCACTCACATTGGGGGTTGTAAAACTTTTATATGACATACAAACTTGAAATTTTATATAGTTATAGAAGGCCAGTAACCGGGTAATTTATTTCTGCATCTTCTACAGAATTGATTTTCTTGTTGGAAAATGTTCGGAGGTGTTCCGTGAATGTAACGGTTGGGAATGAATTTGTCAGGACGGGGGCGGTTGAGCGCTAGCCGCCATCTTGTAAAACATGTTTTATCAAATATCTCGTGAACCGTGCATCGTACGACAAGAATAGTGTTGATCGTTTTTTTGAAATTCTGCTTAATGCTTTATATAAATGGAAGTATATCTGATTAACGTCCAAGTGTACGCAAAAAACGTGTTTGTCTTTTTCTTAAATAATATAATAATGTAATAACTTTGGTTTTAAATTAATACTCTAGAAATGTTAAAACTTGCTTACTTTACTTGTTTTGAAAAACGATGTTTGTTAATTAAATTATGTCACATTTTTTACGTGAAAAATTAATTTTAGAGAAACTGTTCGTTCAAGTTACATTAGACATACAACTTTCCTAAAAGTTTGGAAAAAAAATTTCAAATACTATGAGACTTAAGCTGTATTTTTTGGTTAACTTTGAATGTACAGTTTTTCTAAAATTTATTTTTCACATAAAAAATGTCAAATAATTTAATTAATAAACATCGTTTTTCAAAACAAGTTAGGTAAGCAAGTTTTAACATTCCAAGACTATTCATTTAAAACCACAGTTATAACATTATTAGATTATTTATGAAAAAACGACGATTATTGATCATGCGGTTAAGATTTATGCACCGTATTTGAGTGTCTAAATGGCTTCTTTGTACTGACTTTTTGTTAAATTTGGAATAGTTATTCACAATACATATAAGTAAATCCACTGTGGTTTTGTTTAGATTTTTTAATGTACCGTTAAATTTTTTCTGGGTACATTTGGACCTTAAAATTACTCAAAGATTTTGCTATATTGTTATAAAAATGAAACTTCAGGACAGGTAACCCTTCTATAGACGGGTTGGCTGTGTTACAAGTCTGCTCCTGGTCTGTGAGTTTTCGTAATATTGTTTATTGTAATTTTCGTTGTACTCGTAATTATTTTTTTAAATCTTTAGTTTTGTGTAATAGTAACAGTAATAGTAATAGTAATATTTATTTTTCCCAACAGACAAAATGCCTATGGTGGAAACATAAGCTAACAACAACATTATACTAATAACATGAACAAGTAGATGTTACATAAAATAATATCATAAAAAATAATATAATAACATAGAACTAGTGTGTGAACAATATGCCAAAGTGAGATAGTTTAGTTAATAATAATACATTAAATTGCACTGTTATGTGGTTGCTCATAAATACTAATTATCTTAGATCTAGTACCTCTCGATGTGAAAACATCTATAAATATGTCAAATCTGTTACTAGGTAAACAATTGTATAATTTAAAGATAGTTAACATGGGACTATTATAATGGTGAAAAGTGTTTAGTATTCTATAATAAAAGACCTTTGTTGATCGGCTAGTAGATCTAGGTACATAAAAGTAAATTTGACTAAGAAGACCAGAACACTGTATACGACCATTAGTAATGTTTTGTAAGAATACAAGACTAGAAAGATTTTTTCTTGATAGGAGTGAAGTTTCATTAACAATAATAAGCAGAGCCTGGTGATTACAATGCCTAATTGGATAGTTATCATATGTTTTGTAGTAACAATATTTACAAAATTTACGAAAAACATTTTCAAGAAGACAAATATATATTTCCTTATATTATTATATATCTTTAATGAAAGTAAACTATTTTTGACAAATTCAAGGTCAGTTATGTTTACAAATTTTTAAACGTGTTCCTTTTAACATTCGTTTTTTAGGGATTTTCCATATAGGTTCTCTTTTGCAATTATTAATTTGATAAACCTTACAGCTGTAGTTCATATAAAGTACTTGTAAAAAATAATTTATTTATGCAGCACTCATTCGGATCATTTAAAAATTAAATTTCTTAAGATAAACACGTTCTAAGAATTCTATATAGTCAACATGCGAACTTTAGAATTAATTGTTTTTGTTCCTCAAGGCTTGTTTATAGTAACGAATGCAACTAAACTACCGTTGTAGATTAAAAGGCAAATAAGATTTTATGTCTGACCAATTTTTATTATAAAAAGTCATGTATCTTTTATAACAGTGATTATTACATTGCCATTTCACGATTCGTTTATGTATCTACGGCATACATAAAAAAATGTTGTGCTAAATTTAAAAATTTTTAATATAGAAAACGCATTGTAACATTATATATTATACATTCCCAGATTTGCTACAATATCTGAAGTATTATATAACAAAGTTAAAAAAACTTTAAAACCTGCGTAATATGACACATCATATAAACACTCCCTTATACTGCATGCACGTAGGATCCAGCTCTTTTCTGCTTCTCATTTTCTATGAGTCTTTCAAAATATTTTTTAATGTCACTCGATGTTGTTTTATAGCAATTTTACTTTGTCCAACAAGCGTTGATATTCGTACACTGGTATAACTGTAAACGTTTCAAAATTGAAAACAGCATTCACAAAGCATTCCAATTATAATGTCTGAACAAGGATTTTCTAAGCACCACAGTCTTTGAGGTTCAGTCCAATACATGAGAGTACCACTTTTAGGAGATAAAACCCTCCAACCCAAGCAATAGGTTGGATTTTTTTCTGCATTAGCAAACTGAATTTCTTTGGGCATGTGATATACTTTTTCATCACATCACACTGAACCCTTTAGTTCAGTTACATTTGATTTTGTAAGAAATAGAGAAACCATACGAGATCTTTGGGAAGGCTTTTACTTCATTTTCTGCGTTAACGTCTCTATTTCTTTTTGTTTTGATAGTACAGTAGCTTTTGAGCAGTAAAGTACTTTTTTTTCTTTTCTTTTCCGTCATATCTTTTTGCAGTTTTCAATGGTTCAGCACCATAGTGCGTGCATGTTGAATAAAAGAAAAGAAGTTGTCAAGGAATAGGGATAGAAAGTATTATTCTAGTTTTATTGAAGGATTTGAGGAAACAATAAGTGAACTTGTTCCTGTCTCTGATGGGATTGTATGCGTAGGCGACGTAAACATTGATCTCTTTGATATTGCATCACCTGAAACAACGCATTACTTATCTATGTTAGAAGGTCTCACTCTTAAACAGTTAATAAACGAAGCTACACGTATTACTTCTCACAGCTTAAGTCTAATTGATCATATTCTAATTTCTGAAGATACTGTAGTTGTTAATGCAGGTACTAAACACTTAGATTATTCCGACCATGAACTTATTCATTGTAAATTACAAATTATGATAACTAAGCCTATTTCTACTACACGTACTTATAGAGATTTTTCTAATATTAATTTTGAACATTTTCAGGATCTTCTTCAATCAATTAACTGGCGTAATATTTATTATATAAATAATGTTGATGATAAAGTTAATTTTTTAAATACCAGTTTAATAAGTTTGTTTGATATTTGCGCTCCGTATAAAACTTCAATATTTCGAAAACCAAAAGCTCCGTGGTTGACGGATAATCTGAGATTCATGATGTCCTTAAGGGATAATGCTTTAAAACGTTATAAAAATACCAAACTACAGAAGCACTGGAATTATTATAAGATTTTGCGTAATCTTGTTACTCTGTCAGTCAGGAACGAAAAGAAGGCCTATTTTAACTACAGGTTTGCACAAGGTACTACTAAACAACTGTGGAAAGACTTAAAACAATTCAATATTTGTAATAGTAAAAAAATGGTAGATATTCCAACCTCTTTAAATAATGTAGATTCAATTAATAATTTTTTTGTTCTGTAAAAGACCTTGTTACTCCAAATTTAGTAATTCCCAATATTTACCAGGGTGTACGGCCGGGTGTCATTGATACATTTAGGTTTTCCCAAGTTACCGAGGCCGAAGTAAGTAAGTTTTTGGATAAAATTAAATCTAATTCATTTGGAATTGATGACATTAATCTATTCATGATACATATCAGTTGTCCTTTTATTATTCCTTTTGTAACACATATAATTAATTACTGCCTTTCGAATAGTGTATTTCCAGATAATTGGAAAATAGCAAAAATAATTCCATTACCAAAGAATAATTCTCCAAAAGCATTTAAGGATCTGAGACCCATTAGCATACTCCCTGTATTGTCAAAGGTTCTAGAAAAGATTATGGATTTACAAATACGGACTTATTTGTATAAATATCAACTTTTCCCGGATTTACAATCAGGTTTTCGTCCTAACTACAGCTGTGCCACTGCACTGCTCCATATTTGTGATGACATAATCAGAGCTAGAGATGAAGGTAAAGTTACTGCCTTGGTGTTACTGGATTTCTCGAGAGCCTTTGACACTATAAATCATAGCGTATTGATGGCCATCTTAAGACATACTGGGTTTCATGATTCAGCTTCTCTTTTAATTAAAGATTATCTCACTAACAGGAAACAATGTGTCGTTTTAAATAATAATAAATCCCAGCTTAGAACTATTAATTCTGGTGTGCCGCAAGGTTCTATCGTAGGCCCCCTTCTATATACCATTTATTCATCTTATATATGTAGCTGCGTTAAATACTGTAATTATCATCAGTACGCGGATGATACACAAATTTATTTGTCATTTGATTATAAGGATAGAGCTATTGCCTGTAACCGGATTAATGAGGACTTGTGTGAGTTGGTGTCATTTGCGGCTGCACACTCCTTGCATATTAATCCTTCAAAATCTACTCTCATGATATTTGGCTCTGCAAATCATAGAGAGTCTATATTACAAGATTTTCGTATTTCTGTTAATGGTTTTGACATTCAAAATTCAAATTCGACGCGAAATCTGGGTCTGACAATAGATAATAACTTAAAATTTACCGCACATGTAAATGATTGTGTTAAAAAAGCATTTTGTAATTTAAAACTTATTTATAACAGCCGTGATGTTCTAAATCAAAATATTAAAGTTGCCTTGTGCGAAGCTTTAGTGCTTTCACATTTCAATTATTGTGATGTTATTTACGGACCCCGACTTGACAGGGCAACGGCAAGAAAGATTCAGGTGATGCAAAATTCTTGTTTAAGACTTATTTATGGAATTAGACGTTACCAGCATATCTCTCATAAGTTAAAAGATACTAATTGGTTGAATATGAACAATCGTCGAATATTACATTCTCTAGTTCTATTTCATAAAATAATCAAGCAAGAAACACCCTCTTATCTTTATAATAAAATAAGATTTCGTACGGATGTACATAACTTAAATCTTAGGCATAGGGGCCTTATTACAACACCTTCGCATCACACAGAACTGTTCAAATCTTCATTTACTTATAATGTTTGTAAGCTATATAACTCCGTACCTAATGACTATAAGATGTTGTCGGTGGGATCCTTCAAGAATCGTATTAAGAACATGCTATCTAATGATTTAAATGTGTAAGTAGCTACACTAATTTGGTAGCAAAAAAAAGAGAGAAAAATAATTATGGTAATTATTATTATTAGTTAGATTATTATTAGTCAATAATTAATTTAATGTAAATTTATAGAATTGTGTATAGGTTTGATACTCACATAACGAATTGTGGTAGCAGGGAAGAGCAGAGATTTCAATGTTGAAATCAACTGACTGCTATCACATTTCCATAATATGTTTTTTTTTTATTTTCATCTTTATTGATAAATTACTACAAAAAGGAATGTCTGTATTTTTTTATGTATATTTTTATATTTTATATTTTGAATATTATGGAAATAAACAATACTATTAACAATACTATTATAAGGAAAATATTATGGTTATGGTTCTTGTCTACAATAGAATCTTACCGGTTTTACGTTTAGAAACATTTTGCATGAGTGCCGTCCAAGATATGGAACCATCTATTCATCTTAATATAAGTTGCTCGAAAATACTCCATACTGCATGAGTTTTTCATTCATGATGTAAAAATTACCTACTAAGAATTACCAAAAAGAATGAAGCGGATGTAATCATGAACGACTTCAACGCAAGGATAGGTAAAGGAAGAGTTGAAGATATTGTTGCAGACTATGGTATTGGCAAACGGAACGACAGGAGTACCAGTATATCCCTATACTGGTACAGTTCTTTAATGAAGAAAACTTAATGGTAGCAAACATTTGGTTCCAATTCCCAGAAAGGCGATTATACACTTAGAAAGGACCAAGAGACAATGAAGGAAATATCATAGGAAATGATAATCAAATAAATTACATACTGATTGATAAACGATATAGAAACGGGATTATAGGTGTAAAAAGTTATCCTGGATCATACATCGGATCTGATCGCAAACGCCGTAGCTGGAAAACTTGATATTAAATTGAAGAAAATCCAGAAGAGAAAGAAACAAAACAAGGCCTAACTTTGAGAAACTGGGAGAACCAGAGAGATAAAACAGGAAATAACAAGTGTAAGAGAATAACAACAGTAAGAGTGTCAAATAGTAAATTTAAGGAAACTAAGTACAATTGGAAACAACAGAAACAATGAAAAACTCTTGGCAGTCTATTAAAAACGTAATACATGAAGTACAAGAAAATGAATTGGGAATCCAAGAGCCGAGAGCAAAACAGAAATGGATGACGGGAGAAATCATTTTATTGGTGGACGAAAGAAGGAAGTAGCTGCAATCTTAACATTAAATTCAACTATTTTTTCATTTTATTTTGACATTTCAGACACCTGCCATACATACACAATGCGTTACTACATGTTACAGGAGTTCATAGGAATTGTCATTATCTACAAGTTTTAGTGGTTTTAGTTTTTGTGGTTTGAAGCTTATGTTTGCACGTTGCTTGTACAAACAGGTAGCTCTGTTTATTTCATTAGGTTTGCATACATAATATAGACCAGTGGTCGCCAAACTTATGAAGCTTCTGAGCTACTGCACCGTTTTTAAATCCTACTATGAGCTACTAGTCAAGAGAACTACCAACTTTTTTAAAAAATCTTACATTTGTTTATTGCCTATAAACTTACATTTCTAGTAAATATGAAATCAATTTTAATTAAACTGTATATAACAAAAAGAAACTGAAATTGAATTGTACATAAGAAAGAAATTGAAGTATTGCTAGTAATAAATAACAAATGTAATAACAGATTTTTTATCAGACTTATTAACTTTAATGAGAAGGATGGACTTCTTTTTTGTCATCAACAGCTCAGTGGAGGAATCATGGTTAGCCATCCGGAGCGTTAACGCGATCTACCGAAAATGTCCCCGCGAGCTACTAGTACCTCGCCATCGACGGTTTGGGGATCCCTGATATAGACGGTAATAACATAGGGATGGCATCGAGAGAATGTACTGTAGAATATTTTTGTTTTGTATGACAATTTTGTTTTGTGTGCAATGCCAATTGTTTTATTTGCTAAACTATAAAGACGGTAGTGTATATCATTGGACATCAACAATGTACTTAAAAATCTTTTCCGTTGGTTTTTTCGACCTCCAACAACTCTCCAAGGTTTCACCAGCGAGTCATGCAAAACTAGAGTACGGATTGCTTATTTCTCATTACTTATTCCTTTTCCAGGTTCAAGTCCAACAAAACGTTTCCCTGTGTTTTTTTTATTCTGAGATGGACCTTAGTTTTTCTTCAGGTGTTTTCTTAACTGTATTGTTTTCAGTTTTTTTTACTTAAATGCTTTCTTCTTCTTTTCACATTCTCAAGTTTACTCAAAACAAATAACCAGAAACCTAAGTGCAGAGACGGTTTCTTTTTGTATCAGAACTTGCCCGACGAAGAGAACACAAAAAATTGAACAGCTAAAAAATCATTTGGCAGGTCAATCACCGCTGGATATTTTTTCTAAAACTTTTTGATGATGAAGTTGAAAATATAGTATTGCCATTTTTTGTAAAGTAGGCTCATGATAAATAATACACACGATTTTATATTTACAAGGCAAGAACTTTTCAGTTTTATTGGCATCCTGTTTTATTAGGCTATCATACGTTGTCCCAAGCTGATTTGTATTGGTATGTTGAAGAAGGCAAAGGAGTCGATATTGCATAGAACTGCATGACGAGAAACAAATTCAGAAATATTCAGTAAGGTCGATAAAACTGTTACATTTTCTAACTTTGCGGCCTTTTTTACAACTTCTTTTCCTTAAGGTGCTGTCTTCTTATAGAATGTTAGCAACAACTTCGGCAAATCTTATAAACTTATAAATACTTATTAGTAAATTAGAAGTACGTAATTCATGTATAAAAAATAATCGTATCGGGAATAATTCAATATAAGCATAAAAGACGTTCCTATAAAAATGCTGTTGTTTATTAATAACAAGTCGTAGCAAAATAAGAAACCTTTGCACTACGCCATTTCCGTGTAAAGCGATATTATGTAGGTGACAAGCATTATTATGGATTATATTTCCCAAAATTTCTGTCTTTGTTTATTTTAACATAAAGTGACGTATCCTGTATATGCTATTATACTTTAGCATAGTTGCTTCCACGGTCATTTTACTTTTTTTAATGTCTCTGAAAATAAACGTTTTAAATTATTTTTTATTAAGAACTTGCATTATTATTATTACTTGTTTATGATAAATCTAATTTTGTCTGTATTACCTACAATTCTCGCAGTAATAAATAGTAGAGGAAAATATGAAACAAAAGCCGCTTATTTACGATTTTCGTGTGAACGGAAAGGTAAAAATGTATGCATGCATTTTTATGATAGTTTATGTCTTGGGGATGAACTTTCAACAATTCGTCAAAAAATCGTTCTGTGCAGGGGTCTTCTAGGGGTGGTTTTATGATAAAACCATCAATTTCTGATTTTTTGTAGTAATATTCTATTTATTATAAGCTTTCTGATGGTACCATCGGTAATTAAATGCGAGTATTAGAAATAAACAATGTTTAAGAAGACTTAAATAATTTAACACGGCAGTATACGGGCGAGAAATATTTCAAGAGCGATTATCTCAAAAGCGGCAATTTCTGTAAATTGTAATTTTTGTTTGCACTCAATTTTCTCGAAAACCGTCGACTTTATCAAAAAATCATACTGTATAAACATTATTACTCAATAGTAGAGCTATCTGATGGTTTTTAATTTTCTTAATTATCTCTCTTAATAAGGGAGATATTTGATGAAACGTAAAGCTCTGCATATTCCCCCTCTTAAAACGTCGTATACCCCCGTACACCGCAGCGCTCAACAAACTATCCATACATGCATCAAATAATGCTTCCTGTTATTTCTTACTATTCATATTTTTTACCCTTTGTTATTAAATATATTATTTAACTGCTATAAATTGGAAAATCCTTTGTGTGTACATATGTATAAGCAGTTACAAAAGTTGGTAACTTATTAGTTGACCCATTTAAATTTGTTATGGTAGGTTAATAATTTATTAATTATATCTTCCCATAACTTTAAACGGACCGTTGAATTTTAGACGTATGCTTGTGTTTATTATTATAGTTTTATGAAAACCCTGACAGATGTGAAATTATTAGTCTGGAATTTTAGTTTGATTTTGTCATTCAGTGGTTGAAACTGTGGTGACTGTTTGAAGGGTGCTTTCTTTAAATAAAAGTGTGTCTGTTTCGAGAGGTTAATAAGACTGTTTTTGCATCACATTGTTTACTTACCTTGAACTCCTATAATTGTAAGTATTATTTTTCACCATTTTATAATGTTCTTACTCAAAACAACAGTTTAACATAATTTGGTAGTAGTCATTTATTTTATTTCGTTCGAATATTATATTTTAGAATTGGAAATCATGGAAGTAACAAGTAGCTCGGAAAGCGAATTAGAATCAAAGATAAAAACGATTCAATATCGCAAGAAAAAACAGAAAACCTGCATAACTTGTCAACAAGCGGACAATTTAGTTTCAAGTGCTCCAAAATTATTCTTAACATTTAAAAATAGTGTTCAATTAAGGCTAAATCAGCTAAATGTAGATCCTGGTCATGATGAATTTTTAAATAAAGTTCTAGGCATTATTAATTCCTCTCAAAGTCATGAGTTAGACTGGCATCAAAGGTGTTACTCTAGTTTTACAAGTAAAAAAATATTAAAACTTTTCAAGCTAAATATATAGCAGAGAATTTGTTTAAATCTTGTGAAAGTCACAGATAATTGAGATCGAACAGAAAGATGATCTGCAATCTTACGATTTCTTGCAAATTGGTTGTTCTGAAATATCTGAGATCGTCAATCTCTGCAACAGCATTAAAAGTGATATGTCACAAGTAAAGGGATTGGACAACTACAAAGATTTAAGTAGCAATAGTTTTAGAGAGTACATTCCAGATAAACTGTTTTTATTAATACAGTTGCTAGTCGAAGATTCAGACGATGCAAGGAAAAAAAATGTTGTTCTGAATATTTGTCAAGACATAATTTACTGTCATTCCAATTTTAAAAAGCATACTCCAAAACACGCCGCTTTGGGTTCACTGGTTCATCAAGAGACTAAATCAAGCAAAATCATCGAAACCCTTCATTCCTGTGGGCATTCTCTACCTTATAGGAATATCAATATCATGAGAATTAGAAACTCCGTTGCACAATCTGAAATTCTACGAAAATGAAAAACATTGTTCCATCACAATTAATAAGAGGAAGATTTATTCAATTTGCTGGAAACAACATTGACCTTTTAGAGGAAACTCTTGGTAACGGTTCAACTTAATATTAAATATAAATTGTAGTAAACTGTGTTTTTTGGCTGTTTAATCGCTATTTATTGGCTTTTCAAACATTCTATACTTTAAACAATCTTGCTTTCTTTTTTTCCAAACTCTTATATTACGTTTGTATGAAGACATTACAAAATTACAAACATAAATAGTTCGTATAAATGAATCGTTGCACGTATTTACGAAGCCTGTAAGGAGTTGTGCCACGCGCTATCACAGCGCTTCACAAAACAATCGATATCTCCAAAACTATTAAACATAAGTTTATAATTCTTTTTTTAAAAACTTTTTGAAACCTTTACCATTAATTCTTCCGCAGGATGTATAGGAAAATTTCCAAAGATAAGAAACTTTGTCACTTAGTGTAATTTACATTACACGAAAAGCTAAATTTCAAGTTCAGACATATTGTTTAAATTAATTAAACAAATTTTATTAATCTGCTTTATATAGTTAGAAGCGCTCATGTTTGAGCATTAATTTAAAAAAAGAACTACAACGATATCGCAATTAGTTCCCAAGATATTGCGATATAAATATTAAAGTGTGGATTTTAAAAATTGTCGATTTTGATCTAAAATCACCCCTACAGCACCCCTGCACAGGACGATTTTTTGACGAATTGTCGGAACTTCTACCCCAATACATAGGCTATCATATAAAAACATCCATACATTTTTGCCTTTCAGTTCATACGGGAATCACGATAGCTGGTCGATTTGCTTCTACTAAAACAGTAGTCGAACTTTAAAACCAATTCTAGCACACGTAAAAAACAAATGCTGATTATTGTGTCACTTAATTCACAAATGACACTTAATTCGAATTCTCAGTTAGTGAACAGATTCAGAATTGGGAAATTGCCAAAAATTCCGTACTTTTTATAATTTTTAAAGAATTTTGAAAACATTTACATTTTTTCGGCAAAGAACAGAGCTAAAAATCTGATTTTGTACCGTAAATCTAGTTATGTTAAAAGTGTACGTTATGATGTTGACATTTCAAAAATGTGTAGATTTTATTTAAAAAAATAATTTCTCGAACGATGGATATTAGGGTAATGGACAATGGCTAGAATTTCAGACTGTGTTTGCATGCATGTAAAAACTGTAATAATTACTTTCTACTATTCACTGAACTTATTACTAAAGATGATAGCTTAAATATGTAAATCGATTTCTACAGCAGTAATTGTTGGACACCGTCGATGGAAAACTTTAAAATGTAAACGGAAACAAAATGTTTTAAAATACTTTAGTATTTTAGATTTTAATTACTATGGACGACATATTTCATACGTCCTTTCAAAATTTGCTAACGATGACAACAAATTTGAAATCAGCGACCTCAAAAATCCCTTTCTATAAAATTTCATATAAATCCAATAATATTTCGAGTTTTATGATGTTTTTATGCATATAATATTTTAAATCTGAAAGCCTTCTAAATAAAATTCATACACATACAGAAACGAAACTAAAAGTATTTATTACATAGCGTTAATAAAATAGAATTATTTTTGCCAGTTTAAATGACGCAATCTTTACTCAGAAATGCAGAGAGTAACTCGACACCGCAGACAGGCAAAGGAATTCAAGCAGGCTGGCCAATACTGAAAAAATAAATGGACGCTGTATAAACCTATAGCTTGCATAAAATAAACAGACGCTGAATAAACCTATAGCTTGCAAAAGACGCTGACTGATACCATCATTTATATACACTTATATACGCCGGACGCTGGGCGCTACGCTTTTGGTCCGGACGCATGGTAGGCCTCTATAGATATATATATATATATATATATATATATATATATATATATATATATATATATATATATATATATATATATATATATAATTATAAATATAATAATGTTAGGAATTGCGGTCTAGTCAATAATTACTCTTTGTTTTGAGCCAAGCTTTCGCAATTAGTTTATTGCTTCATCAGGGCCTATAAGGTAGGTACATCAGAACAATGTATATCAGAACGATAGTAATATCTACTTACAAAAACGTGAGTATCCTATTAGTAACTGAATACAGTTAAGAAGATATAAAAGAATATAATACCCAAATACATAAATTCTAGTTTATAAACATCAGTTCTCTATTATACTCTAAAAATTAAAATGACAAATATAATTGACATACAAGGTGTCAATTATTATGTCTTACATAAAGTAGGCAAGTGAAAAAAAATTTTTTTACATAATAATTGACGAATTATTCTATACTTATATCTGCAAAATTATAATTATTGTTAGTTTTATTAATTTTATGAAATTTTAAAATATACGCATAAACTGTGCTGAGATTTTTCACATCGGTTTTAAAATTTAAAGAATTAGGTGCATTTAGAATATGGGTCATTTCAATAAAAAGTCTATTTTTGTAGTTAGTTTCTATATCCAAAACCTTTACATTTTTAAAATCAATAACATGGTTGAATTCTTTTGAATGTATAGCCAAAGCACATGAATCTTTCCCAAGTTTGCAGTCATTTCTATGTTGAGTGACTCTTGAGCGTAGCCATTGTGATGTCTGGCCTATATAGACTTTATTGCATTCACCACAAGGGATCGAATATATTACATTAGAGCTACTCAACACAGGAGTCATGTCTTTAATTTTTGAAAATAGTTTATAAATTGTTTTTACATTATATTTAACAATTTTTAAATTATTGTTTTTTAAAATGTCAATTATTTTGGAAGTTAGATTGTTGATAAATGGAATTCTTCTATAGATAACGTTATCCTCATTATTCTCATTAGGATAGTTATTACGTGGGTTGACCGTGAGTGTGTTATATAATAATTTGTTAATTAAATGTTTGGGGTAACCATTATTAAGTAAAATATTATTAAGTATTTTTAAGTTTTTTTCATATAATGAAGGATGAGCAATCCTTTTTATTCTATTTTTTAAACCTAAAATGATGTTAATTTTTTGGTTAATAGGATGATTAGAGTGATAATTAATGTATCTACCCGAGCTAGTAGGCTTCTGGTACCAGTCCAGAATTAATATACCATCTTCACTTCTAATCAACCTAGTATCCAGGAAAGGAACACTATTATTATTATTTTCATTTTCTATTGTGAATTGTATGTAATGATTAATAGTTATTTAATAAATTAGTTGGTTAATGAAGGCGATTAATAAATCGAACTGTTTAAAGCACGAACGAGCGATAGCGAGTGAGTTGCTTTAATAGTTGAGATTATTAATCGCTCATTAACCAACGAATTGATTACAACATTTTTTCGTTGACCGCAAACTCTTTTATTGTGGTGACAAAATTTGAAATTATTAATACCAAATCAAAATTAATTTTGAGAAAAAAACATAGTTACCACTGATAAACATGACATGCGAATTTATAACAAAAATGGTTGTCATTGTGAAAAAGTAGGTACTAGTAAGAGTTTGTGAATTCGTAATTATGCAGTAATGGAGATAGAAAACCATGAAGTACTACCACCTGCAGTGTTGGAAGGTGCAAACAACGCCTGTGCAAGTTTGTTACCAGCCAAAAGTCGGGGCCTGTACGAAAAAACTTATAATGACTTTCATACCTGGTGTACCGAGCAACATATAACCAATTACACAGAGCCTGTCCTTCTGGCATACTTTTTAAACATTGCTCAAAGAGGCCTAATAGCAAGCCTGTGGCCAAAATTCTCAATGTTGAAATCAACTCTTTATGTCAAGAAAAATATTGACATTGGAAAATTTAACAAATTGATAATGTTTATTAAAAGACAAACTGAAGGACACGTCCCGAAGAAATCTAAGGTTTTAGAAAAAGAACAAGTGCAACAATTTATTCTTGACGCTCCTAATAATTTGTTCCTAATGACTAAGGTAAGCAAAATGGCTTAAATTTAAATTTGTAATAGCAAACCACTTTATAGGTCGCACTAATTTTTGGAATCGCAGGAGCATTAAGGAAGCATGAACTTTTGGAGTTACAAACCAGTTATGTTGAAGACTTAAAATCAAAATTTCTAATCACCATTCCAGGATCAAAAACAAAAACAAAGGAGAAAAGAATTTTTACGATTGTGGATAACGATCAAAATACTTTCTTAAAATTAATCAGACAATATATAACACTGAGACCACAGCATACAAAACACACACGATTCTTTGTACATTATAGAAACAATAAATGCACTGCAAACCCTGTGGGCATTAACACATTTGCCAAAATACCATGTGCAGTTGCACAATTTCTAAAACTGGATCAGCCACAGCTATATACAGGACATTGTTACCGCAGATCATCTGCCTCAATATTATCAGATTCAGGGGCAGATTTTGCGGCAATAAAGAGACATGGGGGGTGGAAATCAACTAGCGTTGCGGAGGCATACATTGAAGATTCAATACAAAACAAAGTAAATATTGCTAAACAATTATTTTGTACAAACGAGACAGCCACTTCTTCCACCCCCCAGTTGACAACAACAATATTAACATAACCTCAACCAACCTTGAAAACATCCAAAATGATTTAAACCTAAATATAAATCGTGACGTCCACAACACAAACAATAATAAGTTATCGATTCCTTTCTTGACTTTGAATAGTTGCACTATTAACAGTTTTGTTATGAATATACAAAAATAATAAATTATTATGTATTAAAATGTATAATTCGCAAAATTGACAGATAGTAACGATCCTAGCGGCCAACTTTGAAAGTACTCACTGCGAGATAATTTGCAGGTAAACACATGGTGGAAGTGTTTATTTTATTGAAATATTCTACATAATGAATAATAAACGTGCTACAAAGAGTAATATTTATTGCTGTGTTCCACAATGTAGTACTTATTACGATGGCACAGTATCGTTTCATTTATTTCCATCGTACAACCAAAAATTGAAGGCCGAATGGATTAGAGTGCTGAAAATTGGAAAAGAAGTTTCTCGGTTTATGCGTGTTTGTAGCAAACATTTTAAAGACGAAGACTTCTTTTTTAAAGGTAAGTACGTAGATGCAAACTGAGTGAAATTACATATAGTTATTTAATAAATTAGTTTGTTAATGAAAGCGATTAATGATCGAAACTGTTTAAAGCACGAACGAGCGATAGGGAGTGAGTGCCTTTAATAGCTGAGATCATTAGTTGCTCATTAACAAACGAATTGATTACAACAGTTTTTCGTTGACCGTAAAATTCTTCGATTTTAAGATAGAAAATTTCAAATAATACCGAATCCAAACTTGTGCGTATATCTGGTTGCCCAAAGTAAAACATCATCAAAACGTCAAAATCACAAACGGGTTTATTAATGAAAAAGA